>CM021729.1:10115120-10147763 GCA_011074415.1 Stictonetta naevosa | reverse complement strand
TTACCCACTTTTAGGAAAATGCTTTCAGATCCTTAGATTTAAGATAGCATTTGAAAGTAAAGCATCATTACTGCTGCAATTCAGTTGCCTTCTGAGCTATTTCTTTTCTGATTCTCTGTGGTAAGCATAGTCTGCTGTACTTCCACTGAGCAAAGCTTACAGTCATTGTCATTATGGCTTTCTTCCTTTTTGATTGACATGCAATTTTCTAGAAACTCTTGCCTGTCTGTACAAAAAAAAAAAAAAAAAAAAAAAAGCACTTAGTATCAGATGTTTACAAAATGTGGCCGATTTTACTGGGCTTTGGGAACCCTGCAAGCCCATGAATGGAATGTGTCTTCCATCCTCCTTGACAGCAAATTCTTCCTGGATATTATATTGTCATTTTATAATGCAGCCCTGCAAGTTACAGTTTCTTAAGTTTCAGAGAGGGATCCCAGCCTGATCTTTGGGACTTCTTAATTATATTAGCGTAAATGTTACCATACTGAAAGCAAAGAGAGTTTCATTTCTGTAACAGTATTTGTATGTGTGAAAGTTGTCAGTTCCTTTTGGATCTCAACACTCTCAAACTTAGAACTATAAGTGGGGCTTTTGTTCTTACGCCTGTACCCCTGTGGTTTCAATGGAAGTAGCCTAGAACTTTCTGCTGTCGTAGGTCTTGATGTAAAGATCCTTCCTTCCTCATGTGGCCTGCATGATCTTAAATGGACCTCCAGACTGTCTAGATGTTGGTTTTGCATAAAATTTATTTCTGGATTATGGTAATTCTGTCTTTCTTACAAGCATCCTCTTGCAACCATGCACAAAATGAAGAGTTTAGTCTCAATTTTGTAAAAATAAATAAGCAACACCCACCATTTTTTTTTGATTTTTTTCCTATCACTTTCCCTGTATCATTTTACTAAGTAATTTTATCACATATCAATATCCTTAGTTCTAACTGAATAGCCAGCTCTGCAATAAACATGGCTTCAGGTTTGTTCTGCAAGGAAGTATTTGGATATCACAGAATCACAGAATTACAGAATCATCTAGGTTGGAAGAGACCTCCAAGATCATCTAGTCCAACCTCTGCCCTAACACTACATAATTTGAATAGATTCTGTATAGATTTTTCACACTACTGGTAGAAAAAACATCACATGCTGTTATACCTGATTGTTGCAGATCAACAGATGTTCAAAATTAACTTGTTTGTCCTTCGTTACAGTTAGTTACACACCTGTTCCTGCCTGAAAATGTACTGAAAGATCAAAGTTCCTCCTGTGTCTAGATCCTCAGCATCCCACACAACCTCAGAGTACAATTTTAGCGAGTAGAAACAACAGGCATTGTTCCTGATGCCCTCTTCATTTTTTGCCATAATCTCCAGAAATCCTTCTTTCACACATTCTATTCAATCCTTGGTATAATTTTTCCTTCATATATTGATGTGCAACCCTGTTTCTTGTCTTCTACTAAAATTAGAATGATGAAAATGTTGAATGGAATAATATATTTTGAGTTCTGTAAAAGGCTCTTTAATATGCAAGAGATTTTCCTTTAAAGCCCATTATTTCTTCATAATATACCTTGTAAAATCAACATCATTACATTGCCCTCTGGTGGCATGTGTTGGTAAAGTACCGTATGTATTGTGAGGGAAATAATTACCTTGAGGAATTAAACAGACAAAATCTAGTTAATGAAGCAATAATATTATAGTTCAGTATCAGTGTAGCATTAAACAGCATTTGAATACACCACCATTTAACTGATAGAGATGAGTTTGATTAGAACAATAACAAACATAATTTTGAAATAAAGCTGTAGTCAGTTTGTCTTAAGAAATTCCAGTATGCTCCTTTTTACTCAGTCTTCCAATATGGTGTTTTAGAAGAGAAGATTGAATTTTAAAGACAAAGATTACAATAATAATCATCCTTTTTGAAGAGCACAAACAATATGCTTGCAATAAAAAATGAATAGACATAATGAGAAGAGTCTCATACTATACGTGTAAAGGACTTGAAGCTGCAGTAATCTGTCTGTTGCAGACAGATTTCCATTCTCATGAAGAACTCACTATAGATTATGACTAGAAGTTATTTTTTTATTTTAACCAGAATCCTTTTTGCCCACACAAAGCTTTCTAGAATGTACGAACACAAAGAAATAATGAACAACCAATGATAATCTGCCACATTCCTTACTAAATCACAGTTTCTTATCATGACCCCTGAATATGATATGTTCTGCACAAAAGTCTAGGAGCATGCCTAGGATATTACCTATATTACTTTCTGTGAGAAAACTAAGTGGAATTTTCTTCTATAATCTGAAGTTATTTGATCCGTTAAATTTTATCTCAGTGTTCACATTACTTGGCATGTGTGTACTTCTGGTTCTGTATCTGCATCAGTACATTGCTTTCAGTGGGTTGCCTATTTTTTTTTTTTTTTAAAAAAAGGGGGTGGGGGGGAGTAGGGTGGAGGAATTATGTGTGCCACATTCTTCTCTGGCATGGCATGCCCACAACCTGTAGCTGAAATTAAAACCTCTGCTTCTCTTTCTCAGCCCAGAAGCAGAGACTTCGTGGTATACAAACAAAGCTTCCAGTGTCAGCTATGTTTTCTCATCACACATTGGGGTAACTGCTGAACAGCCTCTCTCCCCCTCACCGCTCCTGCACTCAGCCCCTGCATGCAGACCATGACTGTGTGTGACTGAGATTCATCTATAATATCTACTTAATTTTTTTTTAAAGTTATTTTTTTTATGGGTACAGATACTTAACAGTAATGGGCCATATTTTCACACACACTCTTTCTTTCTTGCTGATGCCATGGAAGGAGAAATTTGGCATAGGAAGCTGTGCAGAGATTCTCCCAAGAGAGGCAGAAGAGCCTGTCAAGCTTATGCTTTGGATGTAGAAATGCATATTAGTGGCTCCCACATCTTCTCCTCCTGCTGCTACCTGCGTCTCACCCAGCTACAGTGCAGCACTGCTCTTCCCCTCCCCTTCTGCCCTGGCAGGGCTGTGAGCTGAGGACCTGCTGTGCCTAGCAGACCACCCTGCACAGGGGACAGGCAGTGTGCACAGTAAGCTTGCTTCCTCCTTTTCCACCACACCCCTGCTACTTAAGTCATTTCAGCTGCATCTACCACATGACATCCTGTGGCCTGATCTGTGAGCTTGGCATGCCAGCGTTGTGCTTTACAAGGTCCCCACATCTAACCATTAGAAAAGAAACACAACTTGACCACTAGCTATACGTGACAGGTAAAAGTGGATTTAGAAGCCAAATTATGGACAGAAACAAGTAAAATTAGCCTTTATATTGCTTTTGCCATGGATCCTTGGGTCACAGGGAACTGAAAGTTTGCTTATGTGCCAATTAACTCACAACCTTAATTGATGGTTTTTAGAAATGTATTGTGTTAAAACATCAAGCAAAAGTTGCCAGTCCTTATTATTGCTTTTAGCATTTCTAGAGCATTTTGAGGTGTTCATTGGCTACAGGCAGTGAGTAAATCCTCTTCTCCAGAATGAAGAATCAGAAATCTAAGCATGGACCTGTTCCAAAAACTATCTTCTAAAATCATCCAAAAATGTCCACCTGGGAATGAAAGTGAAACCATCAAAGCATCCAAACAAGGCTGACACTGATCTTAGCTCTGATTAAAAAGGTGCAAGAGTTTAGTATGTACTGCAGATACTTGTGTACAGAGCTCAGCAAGTTATTTTTTCTTAAATATAAAATGAAAACATTTGTGTCATCTAGAAGAAATTAATCAGATTTTCATTTCTCTTAAAAAAGTAAAGTATGCTATACCAAAGACATTATTTTTTTTTGAGACTTGCTTAGTGATTTTTCTCTTTCATTGTCAGTTATGAAAATACTGACTTTAAAGTTAGAGAAAACTGGGTTGAACACAGAGGATGATTGTGCTTGAGGCCAGGTCAGGAGGTTGGAGTGGATTTAAGTTGTATTTATGGTTTTTGCCCTCCTCATAGGTCACTCTGGCCACCAGTTTGGTCACCACAAATCTCTGCAGTGGGACTGGTGTCAGTGGAGCCTCACAGCACATGGGGGGAGCCAAACACTTCCAGGCATCAGTGGGGGGTACAGGCAACAGTGCAAGGCTTCTGGCCAACTCATGGCTGCCTTGTGAAGTGTCACAGGGGCTCTAACAGGTGATTTTCTAATGATGCAAAGTCTGTAGAGGTCAATGTGCTTTCTAGATCACTTCCAGCGATGTCTTTATAGGATGAAACTCTGAAGGTAATGGAAATAGCCATAAAGTTACCATACATTTTTTGAGAGAGAAAAGCAAGCCTGTTTGCATTCCTTGTAATTGCTTCACCTTTTCTAAGACCTTTCTTTCTGCCTGTTTCTGTTACACTTAAAAGTGTAGTTAGTATATCTGAGGTAGGTGGAGGAATGCAGCAGTGTTGCATCAGACATAACTGGAAAAAAATATTATCCTAGTACTTGCCATGAAGCTAAGATTTTTGAAGACTATTTTAAGATTATTGGGCCAAATCTGAAGATCTGTTTTCAACCCTCCAGCACCTTACAGGCTTGGGCCTGCAGGAATAACATTTAAACTCTCCTTGGAAAGAACCAAACAACTGAGTAACACCATTACACAAAAAGCACAAATAAAGATGATTTATTTGATGTAATAAGTGCAACAAGTAGACCAAAATAAACAATCCTGTCATTGGAAGCCATTCTTTCTTGCTGGCATTTGCCTCCTACTTCTGCCCTGTTTTCCTCTCCTGAAAGCTAGCATCATGGCTGCTGCCATCTGGCTTAAAGCCAGCAGGAAATTTCCACTGTATCACAACTGATGTGTTCTTCTCACTTACTCTCTCCTTTCTCACCCCACCTTCCTCCACTCTTCCTTATTTTTAATGAGCTTTGCTTGGCTTGCTGAATACTCAGAGCTTCACCAACAGCAGAGCAGTAGAGCCAGACCCTGCTCTGGCCTGAGAACCACAGCTCCTAAAAAGCTCCTGATGCCAGTTGACGTCCTGCCGACCCCTGTAGCCTGAACATATTACCCTGTGTCTCATTTCAGCCCAAGTACCCCAGGATTTACCACAGCAGAAGATTAGTCTTGCCTGTGGGCAAATGGCTGTAGATGCTGTAGATAGAGTAATGTGTCATTACTGGCAGGACCCTTTGAATAGAAAGACCGATAAAACAAGTAGATCTGCATTGCTGAATTTCCTGTACTCTTGGTTTCTGTGGGGTGCTTGCATTGGATTTGGGTAAGGAGGATTTTATCCAGTGACAGATATTCTGTCCAGCTACCATGTTTTGACACCATGGATGTTTGTTCTCTTCAGCAGATGTACAAAGAAAGAACCATGTGGTCTTTTCCACAAAAGAATCTGAACTGTAGATTACCCCAAGCTGAATGGGACTCATAAGGATCATCAAGTCCAACTCCTGGCACCACACAGGTCTACTCAAAAGTTTAGGCCATGTGACTAAGTGCACAATCCAATCACTTCTTAAATTCAGACAGGCTTGGTGCAGTGGCTACTTAACTGGGGAGCCTGTTCCAGTGTGCAACCACCCTCTCAGTGAAGAACCTTCTCCTGATGTCTAGTCTAAAATTCCCCTGCCTCAGCTTAACCCCATTCCCATGGTTCCTATCACTTGTGTTTGTGGAGAATGGGTCACCCGCCTCTCCACTCCCCCTCGCAAGGAAGTTGTAGACCGTGGTGAGGTCTCCCCTCAGCCTCCTCTTCTACAGGCTGAACAGGCCCAGTGACCTCAGCCGCTCCTCATATGTTTTCCTCTCCAGGCCCTTCACCATCTTCATCGCCCTCCTCTGGGCACTCTCCAACAGTTGAATGTCCTTTTTGTACTGTGGTGGCCAGAACTGCACACAGTACTCGAGGTGAGGCCGCACCAGCACAGAGTAGAGCGGGATGATCCCTTCCCTTGACCAAATAGCAATGCTGTGCTTGATGCACCCCAGGATACGGTTGGCCCTCCTGGCTGCCAGGGCACACTGCTGGCTCATGTTCAACTTGCTGTCAACCACGACTCCCAGATCCCTCTCTGCAGGGCTGCTCTCCAGCGTCTCGTTGCCCAGTCTGTACGTATAGCCAGGGTTGCCCCGTCCCAAGGTGCAGGACTCGGCACTTGATTTTGTTAAACTTCATGCAGTTGGTGATCACCCAGCTCTGCAGCCTGTCCAGATCTCTCTGCAAGGCCTTTCCACCCTCATCTGAGTCCACAACTCCTCCAAGTTTGGTGTCGTCGGCAAATTTGCTCAAAACACCTTCTAGTCCTACATCCAAACCATTTATGAAAACACTGAAGAGGACTGGCCCTAAAATGGAGCCTTGAGGGACCCCACTAGTGACCATCTGCCAGCCTGATGTGGCCCCATTTACCACAACTCTTAAAGACACCACTGAGTCAGCGAGTGGCAGACACCGGGTGTGATGCTTGCCCATTTCTCCTTCTTACTATATGAATCTCGCATGCTCAGTGCTCTGAGCTTCCCCTCAGGAAAAAAAAAAAAAGAAAAAAAAAGAAAAAGAGGACTCCACCCTCAGTCTCCTATGCAAGGCAGGACACACTGGAAGACAATCCTCAAAAAGCAAATCCTTTACTCTCTGCATCTAAAGCTCATGGAGTTGAGTTGCAATAGAATGATAAAACAGCAGGAGGAATGAGACATGACATGTATGAATGCTTTCTTCAGATCTAAAGCATACATAGTCTTAACCTGATTTTACACTGCTAGGGTAATAGAATTAGATTATTTATTTATTTATTTATTAATAGCTGATAACCTTTCTTTTTGCTTATACTGTAAATTTTACATGTATCCTTTTTTTCTGTGTATGTTGAATGGCTATTATTTATCCCTAATGGAGAAGACAAGACTCCCAGTTATGAATCTGGAATACATTGTGTTAGAACAAAGCACTCAAACATTTCACAAATATCTGTCCCTGCCAATTGGAAACCAGCCTCTCTGTAGCATTCCTCCTGCTTCCATAGACTTGTCTTTGGTATGTTCTTCCTGTGAAGTATTTGAGGAGTTGGAAAGAAATCTAGAGGAAGAGCATGTTATACACCTGGTTCTTTATAAACTGTTGTTTCGGATGTCAGATTTTTTTTTTTTCAGACTGCCAAGGAAAATCTTGCTTTTCAAATATATGAACTTTATAGCACTTGTGTAAGTTTAGCCTGCAGTGAAAGAAAGTTAACCTTACATTTGCATTGCACCTTACAATTGCATTGCACCTAGAGCATTTAGTCATTTTCTGCAGCCCAGGGTGCAAAAACTTGTTTGACTTTGTCCACAGGAATGATGTTACTGCAAAATCGATCTAGATGCAAAATATGAATTCTTTTTTCCTGCATGAAATCTGGGCTGAGAATCTTGTGGGGAGAACAGATGTAACTGAAAAACTAGGCACAGAGCTGCACAGCAATAACTACAAGTTTATACTGTGACCAGCATGGATTATAGTTTTGTTGTCCATAGTCTCTCCAACAAGAAAAGCAGACCCCTGATGTTACTGTATGTGTAGTTTGCATCCCCAAGATTCTCTTCCATGTGAAGCAGTCTACAGGATCAATGTACAGAGGCTGATGAGTAGGGACAGAAGAGTGCTTAAATCATTATTTGAACAAAAGAGCCAATTAAATGTCTCTCAGGGCAGAATATACACTGTAATCTCACTAAAATCAATAGAAGCTGGAAATGAGCTAGACTTTACATGAACTCAGTGCTTTATATTTGCAATATTTTAATCTCTTAACAGGATGCTTTTAACTCCACCATTTCACTTGCTGATGATCTTAGCTGATGGTATATCTTCAGATTCTATCTTCATATTGATAGATCTCAAACCAACTTGAGTCCTTCTGATCCACCCTCCTATCATCCACTCATTTCTCTCCTTGCTTTCTTATGCAGTTAAATGTTAACACACTCTCAGCCAAGTCTCTTTATTTTTGTTCCCAAGCTGTTGCTGCTCCCCAGTTATCCACCCATTGACATTATCCTCTTTCTGCTGCCTAACCTCTCATAAGCCACATAAATGGGGTGTGACCACACTTCTGCTGCCTAACCTCTCATAAGCCACATAAATTATTGGTGTGACTGAGGCATGGCTCCACCAGCTGCTAATGATACTAGGGGATAATTTGTATATCACTATGCTGTTACAGCACTTCTGCCCCATGGCCAACAACTATTCTGCAGGCTCCAAGTGGAGGTCGTTAAGTCAGCCCACCACTGTTATATATTCGGTCTGGAGAAACTACTTTGCTCTGCACCAGGGTGAATTTTAGAGGCATCGGTAGAGTTATATCAGGCTTTGTGCACAATCTGGACCATAGGAGATAGGATCTTCCGCTAGAGATCTGTGGGATGCAAAGCAGTTGAGTGCTTTTGGCAAGGCTGTTTCCCATGGATGTGTTCATTTATAGTTTCTTAGCATTTAATTCTGAGGACAGTAATAGGTTTCCTGTTGCCCTAAGGTGGAAGGGAGTGCTGCTGGAGCCACAGACTTCCCCTGGGCTACAGGGAAGTATGCCAGTTACATGGCTGTTCTCTTTGCTCAGAAGACCTCCATATATTCTTCTGGTTCTGACTGTGCCAAGGCAACGCCAAAGGTAATTTCTGTGGTGATGAGGGTTATATGGCAATAACTTACCTGGCTCTGCCTCATGCTTTGGTTTAGTTGCCCTATTTGCATTTTTCTTTGCCCATTTGCAGAGCACACCTCTGTGTCCCTCTGTGAAGGGAGTGGAAGGGCCAGATCTAATCCTTTATGTTCACAAAGCATTTCAAAGATGCCAACACACGACTGCAGTTGCATTTTTAAAAATGCATTTTCCTTCCCTGTCATGCATGCCATACAGGGCACTTGCATGTTTTGGGGATGTTCCCATCAGAATTTAGTGTACCATGTGGCAGCACAGGTTGCTGCCGCCCTGCTGGGCCTCCTTACTGAGCCATCCCTTCCGTGACTCACGCATTTTTATGCTGCATGAATAAATTACTCTCTGAAATTCAAATTGTTCCAACCTATGTGTGGCAGAGATTTCTTACTTCAAATTAACATTAAATGTTGCATGCATGAATCCTGTATGGACTGGAAAGGGAGGGGTGGGGTTGCTTTGTAGCATCCACTTCTCATGTCAGATGATAGGAAACCAATAAACGGGTTGGTAACAGGAACTGGATTTTCACAGACTGGCTAGAAGTGCAGTGGAAAATTTTTACTGTGGGGGAGCTGTAGCTGCAAACATGACTTCGGCACAATAACCTAACAAGACATTGAGATACTTACTTGAGCGAGCTCTAAAGGCTCAGACTGAGGCAAATTTGCTGTTTCTGACAGAAATAGATTCCCCAGAAGACTCTAGTCATTTCAAGACATCTGCTTGTAGATTTAGAGTGGGAATATTCTTAGTTTAGAGAACTCTTCTCCACCTGATCTCTCCTGGTATAAATGCCACTTACTTCAAGCAGGAAACGAGAAGAGCTGTGAAATGAGCAAACAACCTGTTCAAATTGCTAGTTACTTGCTGCTCAACAGCACAATAAATACTTCATTGAAAATCCCAGGACCCATGCAGAAAAGTGAGCACACTGTTCTGGCTTAAAAGTGATGCTGGATTTCACCTTGGGCACAGGGGCTGTGTCTGGTCACATTCCTTCCCAGTTCACTGATGTGCTTAGTTAAAACCTGACAGTAAGCAGGAGACACGTTCCCATGGATTTTGGAGATTTACAGGTAGATCCTGCAGGAACACCCATGATCCTACATAGGTCGGAGCACTAAGTCGTTATTGTCCACTCAGCACTTTGAAGGAATTACTCAGTTTGTTGCTGAAGCCAGATGATTTATTTCCCTTAGAAAGTTACCAAAGGAAGATCTGGGAAGGTCCTTGATCATGTGCAGGGAATTCAGCATAGCCCTCTGTTGCCACTGGCTCTGGCAGGGCATAAACAAACGTAATTTTGTATCGTGCTCTTTCCCATGCTGCAAAATGTCTTGCAAAACATTTCTGCATTCCCTTTCTTACTTTCCCAGCCCTCCCTCCATTTTCTTTCTCCCCCTCTGCCTGATACTCAACCCGGTTTTAATGAAGATGCTGCTGCCAGTAAAACAGTGGCTATATTTGTTTAATGAGCCTGTTCCAATGTGTTGTTTAATTGCTCCATTATTTCCTTTGTCAGCACTCTGGATAACAAAGTTATTGGTATTTGACTAATTTTTCATGCTTGAATTAAAATATATCAGTAAATACAATGTCATCTGCAAAGAGGAACTACCAGCAAACTATGGGGATTTAGGGACTTGGTTTTTCCTCTCACTCCCTGAGCAGTAATTACTGAGATAAATGAAACTTCTGGGTACTATTATTTCAAATAATAATTTAACTGCTTGCTTCCCAGAAGGGAAGACATCAACTTACTCTTTGAGTGAAGTGTAAACAGGAACAGGTGTGGAGATACTCTGTGAAGGACTCCCAGGGAAGGCAGACAATGGCATGTTTGTGCTAAATGTTATGTCCCTCCTATGGAGGTTAAAAAAATGAATTAAATCAAGGAACCACTAGTAATGTAATGTTTTTATCTGGGACAGTATCATCTCTTCTAAGGAGGTGTGCTTACAGAGCACTTCAGGTCCATTTTCCAAAGAGGAAGGGGTTTATAGCATAATCACTGGGAAATCAGAACTCCATGAAGAAAACATGCTGCAGTCCCTATGGCCAGACCTTGCTCCTATGCTATGATTTCCTTCCCCACAGAGCACCTTTCTGACCTTTATCCATTTCTCCTGCCGGGAAGGAAAGAGAAGGGAAAGGAAAGGAGTGTGTAAGGGCAGAGTTTGATCCACAGTGATATCAAGCCCACCAATTAGAAAATGATGAGTGAATAAAAGCTTAAAGGTCTGTTGACTTTTTGCAAGAAAATACTTTCAAGTAGGAGTGATTCTGAAATTATCTCAAGTAACAAAGACAGGCTTTCCAAAGCCTTTTAAGCTGCAACAATTGTTTCCCTTCTTGTGCAAGCCCAGGCTTCTATAACCCCTTGAGACATCCTGTCACTGATTAGCATAAGGCATCAGAAAGCCAGAAACTTGGGAAGCTATCTGGGACTGGAACACACCCTCATTATAAAACTTGTGATTGCTGCAGTACAACATCCTTTCTAGCTCATTTCATTTAAGCACAAGACAGCAAAAGTTGAGAGGAGAGCAAATCACTGAAAGTCCTACTGTCAAACTTAACATAGTGAACAGCAGAGGAGATGAGGAGACTGGAAATGATGACCGGAGCTTCTGCTGAGACAGATGAACCTAGGGATTCAGGTTAAGATGTGGTAAATCAAGTACAGATGCCACTTGGGGACAGTGCCCTTGCATCAGATATTCAGGCACTTTCATCATGGTTGTTCTGACAACAAGACTGCAATTCAAGCCAGTAAACTGATGCAATAGTGCTTACAGAGCAGGCAGCAAGGGATTAGTTACCTCTGTGATGGAAAGAAGTAAACAAAAACTCCTAAACAAATGTATTTTAGGCTCTGAATTATAATTAGAATATAAAGATTTCCTCAGAAGGAAATCAGTGCTGCAGAAAAAAATGTGTCAGATGCTAGAAATTATACTACCTGTGAAAATGCTATATTGATCTTAAAAGATAAATTCTAGAAAGTGAAAGTACTTTTCTAAGATTTCTATACAAGGAAAGAATACATAGGAAAAGCCTGGGGAATTCATTACAACACAAGATGGGAAATCTTGGAACATGGCAAGGCTCAGGTTTCCAAGACAAATCTCTGAGGCTGTATTCTAATGATTTTGTACATCTGCATTTATATTCTTATGTTCTACCTTCTGAACATAAGAACATATAATTTGACTATCACATGTTGAATCATGGGGTCAAATATCTACATTATTGTAAATGGAATTTTGGTGAATTTGTGGGCAGGCAATGTTAAGTGGCTGTTCATCCACTTGAAAGTCTCTAGAATTCATTTCTTGCTTCAAGCTGTGTTTGTGCGTTTGTACTCACTAATTGTTTAATATGAATATGGAAGTGTGCATTGGAGTAGAGACCAAAACATAGATGCATATCCAAATCACCGAGCAGCAGAATGACAGCAGTTCTAGCTCAGCTTAATTTCTTTTCCATGTAGTAGCATAACTTCAAGCACAGGGAGGCACCGTACTGTTTCCATCTGTCCCCATCAGAAGAGCTTTTTCCAGGGCCAACTCTCACCTCCAGGGTGGGTGCACCATCTGCAACTGTTTAATGTAAGGTACTTTCCTTCTGCTTTATCCAAAAGTCAGTCAAAGGGAGAGCAGCACCATTTTTTTTCTGGCAAGATGCTTTTGGTGGAGCAGCAGCCATTCACAAAGAGCTGTCTCTTCTAGGAAGGGTACAAGTAAGCAGAGAGCCACTCACTTCTGGCTTACCCTGTGATGAGTTCTTGCAGGGAGACTGGAAGCAGAAAGTTGCAGATTGACTGAAATTTCATTTGAATATTCCTTGAATAGTTTGGAATACTGCAGAAACTGATAGGAATCTTGTGCTGCTCATACACATAATGGTTCTGTTTCAGCTGTCTATGCACTTTACAAAAAGTAGATTTATATGAGTTGATAGTAATTCTTTTGAAGTAATCATCAAAAACAGTGGGCATGAACTCTGCAGAGTTCTTGAAGTGACTTAACATTTTAAGTCTGTAGTATCTACACGAAAACATAAAATAAAGGGGAATAAGTAAAATACTTTGAATGGGCAGCAGGTGTATCTATTTGACTGACACACAGTGAAAGAATGGCTGCACTAGGTACCAGGCTTTGGCAGATCTTCTGTATATTTGTTTGTCCAGGCACTTGTGTGCTGGTGTACATGTTGCACGAGAAACACTCACTATACTCATTACCAAGTTTCATTAGTGCTTGAAACAGGAATTACAGGATTACAAGGAAATTTTACTGTAAATTATAGTAAGTAGGTTCGAACATAAAGTATTTATTAAACAAACTGGAGAAAGTCCCAGAGACAACAAGAAGAAATTAAAAAAAGTTTTGTAAAACATGCTGTTAGGAAAGGCTGAGGGAATGAGATTTATTTAAACTACAAACACAGCTATGTCTATCCATACAGCAAGGGTATTCTAAAATAAAAAGTGATTGGTAGTTTTCTGCTCTGGCGAGCAAACAGTAAGAAAAAAATCATGTTCTATTGCTGCAGAGAGGGCTTGAACTGAGGGTTAGGAGATGCTTCTAAACTGGCATGTAACTCTGGAAGTTTTTCACAGCCATGTTAGTTTTCAAGAGCAGATTAGACAAACACCTGACAAAGATAGTGTTGCTTCTCCCTGATCTTGCTTCTACACAGACACTTAGATTCTACATATCTCTCAGAAACCCACATTGCTATGGTGCCAGCTGATCTTAGTAAAATGTAAGGACTTGGCAAAAAGCTGAAGGAAGCAAGATATGGGGAGTAAACCCCACAAGATAAAAGGCAGCATGGATTTGCTAGATGTAGACCAAGCCAAATTTCTCATATCATATTCTTTCTTAATATACCTAATTTTATTGACAAAAACAATCTACTGTGGTATTCATTTCGTTGGTGTTCAGTCTAGTGTTTGGTATGATGTCTTGAAGAAAATTATTAACTGAACTGAAGTAGGTGAGTTTGTATAGAACTGCTCAGGAATTTGAAGCACTGGTTAAAAGAGAAACAGAGAAGAGTAACATTGAAGGGGAGGTTACTAGTAAAGTTCCAAACTTGAGACAAATCTTAATAATAATTCTATAAATTAATTTAAAAAGAGGTCAGGTACTGATTAAATGCAGTGAAATTCATTTGTGCAAAGTGCAAAGTCATAGCACTTAGAGAGTAACAACAAGTTTTTTTGCTATAAACTGAGATAATTAGTTGAAAATGTTTAAAGGATGACTTCATGTAGCCAGAATAAGCTGGTAGTAAAGTTGTAAATGAGATCTTGAAATGTGTCAGTGAGGTATTTAGCAGCTAGTAGGAAGAATTAATGTTTTTGTGCATCCCTAGCTTCCTCTGAAATACCATTAGCAATTCTGGTCACTTATGTGCCAGAAGGGTAAGGGCTTAGATGTAGAAGTGGACTGCTAGCACAACCAGGGGAGCAGATATATGTAGGAATAAACTAGAAAAGGTTTATTCTTTGTCCAGCAGAAAGAGGGCTGAGAGGAAATAACAAAAAAAATACAACAACCTCTCAGCAGGAGTGGGGAGTGAAAAGAGCTACATATGTGGACAAATGGATACTAAATGGACAAATGGGTATTAAAGGACAAATGGATATTAAATGGTTTTATAAAAGCAGGAAATAAAAAGGAAATTCCTAACTATTGGATAGGTTAATAAACAGCTTCCCAATTATAGTGATAAATGTGAAAAAAATAGACCAAAACAAAACAACAACTAAAACTTCCTAATTACTCTTAAGTAACTAGAGGCTTCGTAAATTCATGACAGGAGATGTATGAAGTAGTATCACTGACAACAGGGCACCTCACAAGATCTTACTTTCTTGCCTCCTTCTTCCGGTAATAAAAATACAAGTCTTTTTCTTTACATACTTCTGTGGTGGTTGGGAACATAAGGACTGCCATCCTGGATCAGACCTCCAGTTCATTTCATTTGATAATTCGGTTTTGGCAACAGCAAACCAAAGCTTCAGAGAAAGTGCAAAACTGCAAAAGAAACCATGTAATCTAGCATACCCCTGGGCAATTTTCCTCCTGCTCATTGCACAGTGACTGGTGGATGCCCTGAGGCAAGAGAATTTCTCTCGCTTTTAAAAGTTTGTGTACTAATTTTTCTGATGTGAGTATGGATGTTTGCGTTGTCTTTATAAAGATGGCAACTCTTCTGGATTCTACTGAAATATTCACCTCAAGATAATCTGAAGTATCTGACTATAGTGTGTGAATTTTCATGGATTCCCACTTTGCCTCTTCATTAGAAAACAAGATACATGGCACATCTTCTTTCCATTTAATGGAGATTGTGGCCTCCTAATGTCTTTTTAAATATCGCTCCAACTGATTCTGTTCCTATGCTACTTTTATCTAGAAGGTTCTGCTTGCTGCTAATATAATTTCTTTGTCTTCCTTGGAATTCCCTGTTGCTGCTGTCTAGTTTTTGATGTAATGTGGCCAAAAATGAACAGGGAGGAGCTGCTATTCAGTCCATTGTGGAAAAACAACAACAAGAACAACAAAAAAGTACCAAAGTAGAAGTATTTTCTGCTTTTATCCATCTTCTCTGAGTATACATTTTTGGATACTGCTTTTTGAAAGGTCTCTTTTTGAAAGTTATAGTTGAAAGAAATATTAAATCATTAAATCAGAATAATGAAAAACGAAGAGCAACACACAAAATACAACTTGAATTTCAACATATTTGTACTGAGTGCCACATCTAAAGGTAACATTATTATTTTGAAAAACCTATATCTATTTTTCAAGAACAGGAGTATTGTACTGCATAGTACAGTTATTCTACTTGTCAAGCGCCAGAGCTGCTAAGCTTTCACACCATGCATATGCACATGTGAAAGACCCATGGCAAGCTGGTTCTCTTGTATATATATTGACATCTCTGTATTTTATATATATATATACATATATATATGTATTTATTTATTTATTGTTGGCTTCCCTTGAAATAAAAACAGAATTCAGATCAAAACGTTGATGTAAATCTTCCAGGGAAAAATGCTAGAAAAGGCCACACACCTTCATTCTTAACCCGTAGAGTTTCATACGGTGTTTACACTATCCAAGCAAGAAACAAGGTTAAAGACGAAGTAACAACGGTTCTGTTTAGGACCACTAGATGTCAGGCTGAACAAAGCATTAACACAGCCTGATTTGGGTGAATTTCATCTTCGTGTGAGGGACTACGGCAAATGAATCCTCTTAAGAACAGGAGGAGGAAACAAGTTCACAGTCCGTGGACTGTCTTTCTCTTTAGGTCTGTGTGTCACATCCATCACTCAAGCTTTCTCCTCTCTTGAACACTAGCAATTATATGTTGTAGGGACAGCACGTCTTCTGGCCCAAAACACTTTGCTGGAAGGGCTTGAAACCTCACCAATTCATTGCAGCTTTTAGATGCAAAAAGTCCAGTGTGTGGAAGCTAACAAATTCAGTGCTGATTCTTGTCTCAACCAATTCCATCATATAAGGATGGATGTCTCTGAGAGGAACTTCAGGAAGCCCCCTTGCTGAACAGACAATGTACATCAATGTACAAAACTTGCCACTTCTAGTTCCAGACAACAGCAGACTGGAGGGAAAGCAGAGTAAAGCAGGAGAGAGATGAAACGGGATAAAAATTAAATGAACAGAGATGCTATATATAAATGTGTGATTTATTATGTGATGCCAGCTAAATGAATGTTTACCGCTGGCAAAAGTAGCTGGTCAGGTCAGTGACTGATGGCCCCATGCTGAGCTTATAGTGGTTTACAGCCCTGACCTGCTAAGGGAAGGAAATCAACAGTCTTCCCTTGCATCATGCTTGGCACAGTTGTTAGAATGGAGACATCACATCACATCTGAAACCCCCAGAATATTAATATTTATGATATTTGCAGCTATCATCAATGCTCCCAAAATAATGTATTAGAGGGGTTCAGAATAGACTCATAAGTCTGACTTGCCACATGCTACAAAATTTCTGCATACTTTTTGTTAGGACCCCTTTTCAACACAATAAAAACTTAGAATGCTCAGTGCCTCACAAGAGAGAGAAAAAGTAGCAACTTCATAGCATACCATTGTAAAATATATTTCTTCTGGTTTTTCTAAGTAACATACTTAATAAAATGCTTTCATAGATTTTGTGGCTTCTCTACTAGGGCACTTAGAGAGCTCCAGCAGATCCACAGTGCAGGATTTCCCTTTGCAAAAACTGTGTCAGCTTCCTTGAAACAGATTGTTTTTATTCACATACTGAGTAAATTTATCTGATTATCTTATTGTGGAAGGAAATCAGAACTGCTTCTCCATAGTTCCCAGTAACCCCTGCACCTTTACAATATTGTCTCTCTGTGTCTGGAGCTGTGCTTATTTCTGGAGAGTGCTTTACCCACCAGGCCGAAGTATACTGTGAAAAGTCATGAATGAAAGGACAAAAGGAACAAACAAAACCTGACTCTAGTTTGTTGATTAGGGCTCTAAAATAGTATCTCTGCTCTGGAATGTCTGTTAAAAAGTCCTGCCTGTGTTCCTGGAATTATTTTTTGCAATTCTGTGACTCTTCTCTATAGTTTTGGCAGATCATGAACTTTATGATAGCGGTGGAGTTTCTGGGTGGCTTTGTTGTTACTAAACTGAAAATCCTCATGCAATTTGTTGAAGATATTCATTGACAGAAAAGTCAATATTTGATGGAGTAGCCTTTGAGGGATGTTATTTTAATAGGATTCAGTATTGCAGACCTCAGATGTTCAAAATCATGACTTGGGCTATTTTAAGGCTGCCAGAAACATAATTAGGGGCTGTTTTTCCCTGCTTTCTGGTTCTTTATGACACATTGTGATCATGTTTCTAAACAGCCAGGAAGGCCAAAAATGTATTTTTAGACAGTGTACCCAAAATTCTCCTGATTCTTACTCTAGGGGTTTGCAAGAGATTCCTGTAGGAAGACTAACATTTGGTTTGACTCTCAAGTCCCTTCAAAATATATTATGTCTATGTGCTGTTAATATGTGTCAATAGTTTCCAAGTGTGGAAATCTACCATTCTCATAGCACCTTAGCAGATATGAGATCACCAAAAGTAGGCCCCTTCAAAGTGGACCAGTGAGAGTGGAGGAGAGATTAACAGTTGCATTATACTCCACTGTGTTAGCAATTAGAGTTGGCAAAATAACACATACACCAGCATTCCCCCAGTTCTTTAAAGAGTGTTTCAGGAATGGTGGCAGGCTTTTTGCTTAAGAGACCTTCATATCACCTGAGGTGCTTGGATAGAGCACAGAGAAATGAACACATGCAAAATAGAACTAATGTAACAGGAATGAAAGTTTTCACAGCTGAACCTCCTTAAGGCTGTGCTAAACAAAGGACAAGATGAATGAATATATGAATATATGATTAATGTGAGTAAATTGGACTGCAATAGCAATAACACTTTGCAGCTGAAGTGAATATGGTTTTCCTTTTTTTTTTTTTTTTTTTTTTTAAAAATTGAGGGGGAAATGCTTATTGTAAAAACATTTGCCACACGATGGCAGCACAGTCCAAAGGGACCAAAATTTTGGCTGTAATTGCTGGGAAACATTTCAGAGTTTTCAGGAGGCTGATTGTTACAGAACCACAGTACAGCTAAAAATGAAGCATTGGCAGCATCTGAATAGCTCTTTTGCACGGTGGATGCTAAGTGGCACAGTGGGTTAGTACCGTAGTCTTTTTCTCCTGGAGACTGAGCCCTGCATCCTGGCTTGGCCTGTAAATGCAAACAAGCTGGGTGGTCTCATCCTAGACCCTATTTGTGCGTATCACAAAACCACCGCACAATTTGGCACGGCCAGGAGCTGCTGCCTGGGAGAGGAGCGGGCTTCAGCTGTGCAGGGAACTGCAGGTCCGGGGCATGGTGAACCAGCAGATCTGTGAAGGGAAGTTTGTGTAGCACCTGCTCAGACTGAACGACAGTCTCTGTCTGGCATTAGTCCTAATCATATTCAAAGTATATTTGCAGTGTAGTTTATTCCATGTGCCTGAAATTCAAGTTAGATCTTTATTTTATCCTTCTCCCTACTGCTATTTATGGCACTTTGGTGCCAGCAAGCACTGTGGGATTTGACTTGTTTTTATGCACAATTACAATTAACAAATTTGTTTTGAAGTAAAAGTTGCTCAAATATGCCTCAAGTGTCTACAGTGCAGGAGCTGATAGTCCAAAGGTCCTTTGCTCAAGGGCAAATCCCAGGGTCTGGAAGGCACATAAGGCATGACCAAGGTGTGTACATCAGCTCTGCTGAGTGGGCTCTCGAAAACCTTTATTTCTCTATCACCAAACCTAGGGTGATAGTATTGTCCCAATTTTACTTACAGAGAACCAAAACAAAGAAAAGATGGGTGACTTGTATAGGCTTATGAAGAAGACAAGGACACTATTGAGACCTGAATTTGGGTTTATCAACAGCCACAGCAGTGGTGTTTCTGGAGTAGAAGCTGTACAAATGAAGAGAAGAGCTAAGAGAGAAAGTGGGTGGGATGGAAAGAGGAATATGTTACTGGAGAAAATGGGAAACTGGTTGGGGCACTGGAAAAAAAAAAGGCAACAAAAACAATGCAGGAAAAGAGTAAAAGTTGATAAGAAATAATAACTATAGAACTGGATATCTGGAGAAAGGAAATTATAAAGAGCAGGGAAAAAGTGTTCTTATAAAAATATATTGCTGAAAAATGCAGTTTTTGGGGCAAGTACTTGTGAAGGTGTGCCAACTTTTATGAACATAACTGATTTTAAATTGAGGAGCTATTACAGAAAAGTTGAAATATTTCTCCTTGATATTTTCTTAGCTAAATTGTTCAATCTCTTATTTCAGAGTAACCATTCATTTTACAGCTATTTCTTTTAATTTAGAGTAGACTAAAATTCATCCAGAAATTAGATAAAAATGAGATGTTTGAAGAAGTGGAGAATGAAATATTTCATTATACTTGAGGCTAACAATTTTATTTTATTTTTATATTATATTTTAGCATTATAAAGAAAAAAAATGTTCCATGATGACCTGGAAAAATTATATCCCCCCAGTCTTTCAGTTCTCTCACTGAAGTGTAAACTCAATTATTTGTGCAGCCCTAGTTGTGTAATGAGGCATGCTGAAGAACTTCAGTTAGATAGGCAAGTGCTCCTATAGTAAAATTTTGGAATTTTAGATACCTTTTTGTATCTTAGAGACGTGAGGAGCCAGGAGGAAGGCAGAGGGACAGAAAAAGAATCACCATGCAGGATGTTATCAACTGACTACAATTCTCTTTGTTATCAGAGGGAATCTTACTGTTTCACTGATGTTGCAAGTCTGGGTTTTCAGCTTGGCGTGGAGGTGCAGACGTCTCTCTCCATCTCTCTCTTACTCCATACTCCCAGTGTAAACCGATTTCTTAGTAAAAAGATGACAGAAAGCCAGACAAGGAGTGAACTATCAGTTCATCTCAATTTTTTATCATGTTTTGGGAAAGAGCTGATTGCACTGGGAGCAAGTTGATCACACACTGTTGATCACAGCAAATATAACTAACACACTTGATCACACCCTAAGCAAGATAGGCTCTTCTGTACCATTTTTGTTGTAACTTTTTTTAAACCAAGTACATGTTATAGTGTCAGTTGAAAGAAATGCCCTCAGTTTCTCATCAGTTGTGCCTGCACTGGAACACAAATTTTACTCATGTAAACCCAGTTCTTCTGAAAGGAAGGCAGAAGTACTTTCCGTGCCAGTAGTTGATTTTCCACATGCATGATCCCTTTGCTTTACATGGGCCACACACTGTCACAGAGACATAAATTCTTGCCTAAGAATGGCATGGCTGTATTGTACCCCAACTTCCACGGCTGTATTGTATCCCAGCTACTGAAAAATTAAGGAATACCAGAGATCTTTTTTTCTGGATGGGGTGACAGAAAAGTGAGTGAGACCACCATGCCAGAAATGCCTCCAAATGATACACTAACCCTCTTTTCTATGGCTCTTCCCATTACCATTGGAATTCTAGAAACACAAAGATATCTAACTGGATAGAATGAATGAATGTGTAGATAACTTGGAGAAAAATGGAAAAAAAAATATGCTTATGCACTTTATAACTCCATCTCTTCTTTGATTTTTTATTCTATTTTATTATTATTTTTAATCCTGTTTGTATTTATATATGGTTTTTGCTCAACATACTACAGGTCAATCAATAGAGGTAATTGTCCAGTGGTTTGTTGGTGTATGCTCAGGAAGGCAGGGCCTCTCCCTGCTGCCTCCATCTGCTCCAGCCAACGCAGATTTCCAAATTGAAGTGATTCAGCTCATGTCTTTTTTATCTTCCCACTCCTTCTGGAAAGACATTCATTTCCATTAGATGGTATCTCTGCTAGCTGAAGTTGTTGGCAAATGGACCTTGATACCATCCTAAACCAATTCTGTGAGAAAAACAGTGGATTGTCTAGGACCACTGTAATGTAACAATGCTGTAATATCTTAGTCAATTGACTTCTATTGCTTCCCATGACACTATGACATTTCTGCATTTGGACCATGTAATTACACGTCCAGAATGAAATGACTTCTTTGCAGTTGTTGAATAAATTCAAATATAAATGTTTAATATTTTAATATTTTGCAGATATCAATATGAATTTATATACCTGAAACTGAATGAAATTAAGTTTGATTAACTTTGGTTCTTTTTATTTTTAATGTTCCTCTACACCCACCCTTCCTTCATTCTTTTTTGCTGTGCTGTTTCAATTTTCTACTTATTTTTTTTGGTCTTGAAACTGTAAGCATATATATAAAATGAGGAAGCCTTGCTATAGCCAGACCCTACTGTATATAATGCCCTGGAATTCCTAAGTTGCATATTATGTGTTCGTTTGTTTTGAGTTTGTGTGAAGCTTCTGTTAGAGAGCCTTTGAAATAAATCCCCCAATAAAAAGCAGTAATGTAAAACTATTTTTATTGAAAATACATCTACAAAGTAATGTTTCTCAATCCACTCTGGGTGCATACCAATGCAGAACCAATAAGGGATGGGGAAAGGAATCTTTCTATAATATCTGATTTCCAAAAGAAACAGAGTTAGTATAAAAAAAGATCACATACTTTGTGACACAATTCACTTTTCTCAGCTGATGTCATAGAAAGACAGCCATTTACATTAAGCCTTTGCAATGTATTTCCAAACAGAATCTTAACAAAAATTAAATTGTTATGCCATAAATTCTACAGTTAACATTTATACACACATTCTGAATACAGTAGCTATATAAAAATATCTCTAATTACATATCAGAAAATGTCTGAATCCTAGATTTGTGTTCTGTTAGAAAAAAAATAAATCGTACTTGCTTTCTTTCAACCAGAGATTCATTTAGAGCTTTGCAGGTTTGACTGCTCGATAGTCTCGGTTTAACCTGGCTCACTTCAGTCACTGAAAACTTCCTGCTCATACTGTTTGGGCTACTCGACAGAAGTTGGGCAGGAGTTTTCAGTCCTGAAAAAAAGTCTTGCCTTGTTACTTTAGACACAGAAAAAGATTTGCCTTCAATCAAGATGCTGACATATTCACTACAGTGAAACACACTGTATTTATATTATTTTAGTGACAAAAGCAACATACTGAATTTTTGAGCAGCAACTGGGACATTGCAAGGGAATCCTTCATTTTTATTTATTTATTTATTTTTATACAGGAAAGGCAGAAAGAAGAGAAACTTATGTTTGAATAAAAATGATTGCTCAACATTATTGTGCCTTTCAATTAATATTTCTTCATTCCCCCAACCATAACCATATTATTAAACTTTCCAGTTTAACCTCTATAATAATACAAGGTAAAAAGGAAAATCTATATAATTTACATTTCTAGAAAAGGGCTTCATCAGGGAATAATGCTGAAATGAACAAACAGCCACAGGATTACAAGTGAATTATCCCCTTTTTTTCATTCTTTGTTTATCTGTTTCCTGAAAGAAACCTACAATATTGACCTTTAAACTTCTTTTTAATTAAGTTTTCAATATTTATTATAGTATTTACTATTTTTCATTTTATATATTTTTTTCCTAGAAAAATGTGAAAAAGCACCCATTAGTTTTGCTTTCTAAAGGGTTGTTTTTTATTTTTGAGATGCTGCCAATAAATGTACAAGGATTTTGAAAAGTCTCATGTAGTTAGGGAATCTTCTTCAGGCAGAAAAATGTAAATCCAGCTAACAGCTTTATTGCTGTCAGTGGAGTGAGCAAGCATTTGGGAGTCTTCAAATCAAAAAATCCCTTGTTGGCATCAGGGATTCAGATTTAGAATCCAGTCCCATTAGGATATGATCATCTCAACCTTCTGCACCTTCTGCAGAGGGATAACACTCCCTCCTATTCTTATTATTGCTTATTAAGGAGATTAATTGGCATACCCAGAGTTTTTGATTTTTTTTTCTTTTTTTTTTTTTTTTCTTTTTTTTTTTTTTCCCCTCCACACATAGATGAAAATGCATTTCCAGCCCCAGAGTCAACACAGCCTAGGGCTTTGCTCCTACAAGCACTTACACACATATATTATTCAGCTGGGTTGTGGTGTTGAAATTATGGAATGAAATATACAAAAATGTTTGCAAGTCAGTGGGAGTTGACTAGGCTTTTGTCAAGATCAGCTGAGGACAATGCAAAAAACTGTGTCTAGATAAAATCACTTTTTCTGAAGTATTTCAAGTGCTGATTGTTTTTTGTTTTGTTTTGTTTTGTTTTGTTTTTGTCTTTACCTACATCTCTCTTTTTTTTTAATCTTTTCAATTACAGTCCTTTTTATTGTCTTGCTAGTAATTGAACAAGGATGTAATGCTAGGACAAAGGAACATCAGATGAAAAAACAAAAAATGTTGTTAATTTACTTAGCTGAATGCAGTTATTAAGTTAGAAGTATTGATTGTGTGCTTATAGATGTTAGGAATTTCACAACAAGTATTTAAAAAAATAAAACCGTTTTCAGGCTCTGTTATCTGTTCTTACTTTCCAGTTCATAAAAAAAAAAAAAAATCACATTTACAGGACTGAGTAACACACACACTGATTTTTTATTTTTATTTTTTAACTTAATTGATTATGATTTTTTTATCCCCAGTTATCACTTGTATAGCAGGACCAGTGTTGTTGCCTGTTAATTTTCTTTTTTAAGTGGGAAGACAACATATACCTTGATCACTGCTAATTTGGAATATATTTTCATTAATTCTTTCCAGTGCAAGCATGAAGGGAGATTACAGGGAATAAGTGGACTTGGTAAATTCATGATATAAATGGCTGGAATAAGTGTGTATTTTCCACACTTGTAGTGTTGGACTCATGTCTTCTTTACCCTACATCTTGGTTTCACTATCTAATGTTTTCTCACTCTCATTTTCTTGTGAGATCAGCTGGTATGGTTTCTTCATTTCATTTTCCTCTATCACAGAATTACCCATCTCAGCATCCCTGTTCTTCAGCTCATGCCGCGATAAGTGTTCAACAATTCCTGCTCCAATGGAGTCTCCCAAGACATTGGTAGTGGTACGGAGACGATCCCTAAGAAGAAATGATAAATTAGACTTGGCTTTACCACTTGTTCTGGGAAGCATGTAGACTAGTTGTTTAAACAACCTTTTCATAGCTACTTAATGATTCAGTAATTTTATGTATATTCATTTAACTTAACTGTTAATGCCATGATTCCTTCTACAGTAATATAAAATATACCAGGATTTGGAGGCACAAAATATATCAATACTGTTGGTAACCTCACAGCAAGAAGTATCTGTGTGATGGGCATGACAAAGGGAGCGTATGACAGATGCTTCTCAGAGGTATTTCTATACTTTGATGGTTTGGGTTGATATCCTCTCAACATTGAAAGCCAATGAAAATGTATGTTATTGTCATTTCCCTCCTGACCATGAACTATGGTCAGTAATTTAGTAATGAAATCCTGCTGAAATGATTCAGAGTAAACTACAACAACTCATCCCTCCTAGAAAGCTCTGCCCAGGAGATGCAGGAGGCAGCTTGATGAGGACTGAGTTGGTGTTCACTCACAAATGGATGTGGCATGTGGTTAGATAATCTTTTGAAGACATTAACATTCTGAAAAAGACAAGCAACTTCTTACAGGGATCATTTGGGAAGACTGAAGGGTAAGAGTGTCTGGAAAATGGGCAAATAGAGGTTGGAAGAAATGATCCTCTGTTAGTTCGGTTCTTGTATTTCTCTAAGGGATTTCCCTACATACCTACAAGTGAAGCTGTACTGCAGAGGAATAGAAAAACTGAAAGATGGTACATTGTGGTTGCTGGGTAAGAATTACACAACTGTTTTTCATTTCTGTGTCTATGGGGAAGATATAGATTCCTGTATTAGACAAACAGGTCTGTAATGAAATATGTCAGGTCTGAACCACTCAACTTCCATACTTTGAGCCTGATTGATGGAAAGGTTTTCATCAACTGCCCCCCCCCCCCCCCCCAAAAAAAAAAGAAATAAAAAGAAAAAAAAAGACTATAGCAATTCTTTTCTGGTTGAATTCCAGTGTATCTGAAAGTTCTCCTAGTATGGTAAGGATCCAGGTTCCAAAGTAAACCTTTTGCACACAAGAGGAACCATCAGTAAGTAACACCTCTCACCATTTGATCTAAGAATATTCATTAATTGCAAGAAACTGTGATTCTTTTCAACATTTCTTTCCAAATACCTTCTCCAGCAAAAGTACGTCACTTGTTGCAGTATTGTCAAAATGTCCCTGGCTACTGCACTTCTAAATGTGGTCTAAGCTGTTAATGATGCCGGAAAAGTACTTACAAGAACCAGTCCACTGCAATGATAAGAGTGATATCATCTGTAGGCAAACCTACTGATGTAAGCACAATGACCATGGTGACCAGTCCAGCTTGAGGAATGCCTGCAGCCCCAATACTGGCAGCAGTAGCTGTGATGCTGAGAAGAGACCGCAAGAACAATTATTTGACTTTCATAATACACACCTTAACATCTGGCAAACATTAACAACAGATATGAAGCAAGAATGCATTTGCTCAGTAATAAAGAAAAAAATGACTCCAGTCCATAATCTGAGCACTGCACAGATGCAGGGGTGTGTGGCTTTTAACTTAAATGTATACGCTAAATGTTTATCCAGAACCATGGACATATGATTTTGTGATTGTAAATACCCTAAATACCTAGATGCTAATGGATGGTCAAAAACATAGGTACATGCCACCACTTGCTGAACAAATGCACTCCAGCAGCTCAAACATGTCAAAAGTAAATTTGAGGAGATAATTTTGTCATGGCAGATCTAATGCAAAAAGTTTTATTCTCTATCTACCTCAGTACAGAATCATGGAATAATAGAATGGCTTGGATTGGAAGGGACCATAAAGATCATCTAACTCCAATCCCTCTGCCATAGGCAGGGATGCCACCCACTAGATCAGGTTGGCCAAGGCCCCATCCAGACTCACCCTGGACACCTCCAGGGATGGGGCATCCACAGCTTCTCTGGGCAGTCTGTGCCAGTGCCTCACTACCCTTCCATAGTGAAGATATTCCTCCTAATGTTTAATCTAAATCTGTCCTCTCTTAGTTTAAGACTATTACCCTCCATCCTATCATTATCTACCTGAGAAAAGACTCCTTCTCCAACCTTTTTATAAGACCTCTTTAAGTATGGAAAGGCTGCAATGAGGTGTCCCCAGAGCCTTAACTTCTCCAGGCTGAACATCCCCAGGCCTCTCAGCCTTTCTTCACAGGAGAGCTGTTCCAGCCCCCTGAGCATCTTTATAGCCCTCCTCTGGACCTACTGTAAAAGGTCCACATCCTTCTTGTGCTAGGGGCCCCAAACCTGGATGCAGTACTGTAATTTTATGCCAAGTGAATTATAATCTGTCCTCTGGCAATTGGCATTCAGCCATCAAAAAACAGAAAGCTGGCAGGAACCCTGAATCATACACTCTGTTAACTTGACATAAATATGCTTGTTCACACCTGGTTTAGGAAAAATTTGTTTTGTCAGGTGATTTGGCAGTGAGCAGCTCTATTATTAATGAATGTGGAATTATTGCCTCAGAGTGTGGAGGCAGAGTTATGCCTTCTGTTGATGAATATTGAATTAAGCTGGTGGGTTGTTTTTTAAAGAGAAAAGCACTTCTGCTGAAAAATCTCCTACATTCCCCATTCAACACTATCTGAATGTTCAGTACTCCTGAGTGATAAATACTTTTCTCTGCCCTATAGTGTCCCTTTCTCCCCTTGTTGATATTTCTTTCTTTTGCACAGACACCCATCACCCTTTCTCTTAAATTGTTTGAGTTACATAATGACAATAATGCAGATCAGTTATTATCAAGTGCTACATAGTGGTTTTTGTTTTGTTTTGTTTTGTTTGTATGTTTGTTTGTTTTTCTGTTCTATTTCAAACATGAAGGCTTGTATGCTTGAAAGCATACTCATCTTCTCCACCACTATCAGCTGAAGTAATAAAAGGTATTTCTACTCCTTACACAAATTGCTCTACTTGTATCCTGAGACCATCAAGAGAACAAAAACACCACCCCTCCTAGCCTTAGGTTTGCTATGGTACCATGCCACTGTGCTGCTCTTATGCTATGGTTTGGTACATGTAATGCAAACTATCCAGTACTGGTATCCAGTCCATAGCTCCCAGCAGCTGCATGAATTCTTAATAAAGAAAATTTTAATGACAAAAGAAATCAAAAAGTTATTAAATATTGTTCCTGTTGACTCAGTATACTAAGTACAGTGATAGGTGTCATGATCTAGTTTTTTAAATGTTTACCTAATGGAGAGTATATTCCAAGGGGGGGGGGGGGGAGGGGGTGCGCTCTTCTGTGCAGAAGATGTAAATCATTACAGTTATATTACAGTTATTCAGCTACTGTAGCAGTTCTTGTTTTTAGCTCTAGATGCTTTTGTTTAATCCCTCTTACAAAGGCAAGGAGTCATCACAAAGGTGCTTTTATTAGATGTAGGTAGTAATGGCTTCTGTACCTGATTGTGATAATCTGCCCAAAGTTCAGATCAAAGTTGTTAACCTGTGCAATGAAAATTGCAGCCAAAGCCTCATATAAAGCAGTTCCATCCATATTAATTGTAGCACCGACAGGGAGTACAAATCTTGTAACTCGTTTGTCCACTCCGTTTATTTCTTCTAGACATTTAAATGTAACAGGTAGTGTTGCAGAACTGAAACAAAAAGAGTATAATACATGATACTACTTGGTATACATTGTACAAAGAGGAGTGCAACATGTCATAGGTTATTATAACAAGACAGATTGTTCTGATTGTCTTACTTTTTACGTAATCTACCAGAATCTTATAAATAAATAAATATATAAATAAAAGCAAGGTTGAATTTAAACATTTCTAATAATGGAGATTCTCCTAATATACTTGGAAAGATTTTCCAATGGTTCATTACTGTTACTGTGTAGTCTCTAGTCTGAATGTGTCTAACTTCAGTATTTGTCAACAGATTTTGTTATACTTTGGCATGCTAGGCAGAAATATCTATTTTAAAATTCCCACTTCCCATTTTTGATGCCATGGATTTATGACTGAACCACTCCTAAGTGTTGTTTTCCTGAAATCATATAGATTCATCTATTCAAACCTTCACTGAACAGCATGTTTTCTCTCTCTTTAATGGCTCGACTGGAAGGGCATTCTAATAGATGATTACACCACTTTACCACTTAATCTTTGCACTCTGCTACATCCAAATAAACAGTTATTCCATTTAAAAATCAAATCAACTGTACAATTTGCTTCCTATACTACAGAAATGCCCGTTCAGCCCATACTTTTCCAAGCTACATTTCAGAGACACTGTCTCAGAAGGAAGGATAAGGTGGCTATTTTGTAAGAGTGGACTGGGCTTTTTGTTTTTGAAGATGTATCGCTACACCTGATTACACCAAAATAAAGAGGTTTTTCAAGACCCAGCAATTCAGATTACTCTGTTTCTGTGATGTCTTCATTGCTAAGTACTTCACAGACTTTCATGTCTTTGAAAACTTTATCAATCCTGATAAAATAAAAATACTGATAAAGTATTAAGTAAAGAAGGGCTGTGGAAGATTGTGCTAGAAAATCTCTTTGATGGCAGTCAACTTACAGTCGAATTTTGAACATTTTAAAAATGCACTTGTAGTGTGCTCTCTTGATACAACATTGTTCTAGGTTCTTACTTGGAATCTTGAGTAGCTCCAAGTTGAGCATTTCACAGACATTGGAAAATATCCTCTTAAAACTATTAGCATTACCCACCAAAGTTGTAGTACCATAAAAATTTGATATTAATTTTAAGTTGTAGTATTGTAAAAATTAGATATTAATTTTGTCACTATTTATTTTCTCTTAAACTGTGTCACTTTTCTTCAGTTGTATCATCTTCTTATTAAAATCATTATTAATAAATTTCCTTTTTAGGCATTCCACAGATTGCAAGGATTGACATCAAAATGCCAAAAACTTAGTATTTAAACTTAGATAATGAAACTAAGATAATGAAACTAAGATAAAGACATTGTTCCTCAAGACCATTTTTATTGATACAAAACTTAATCAGATTCCACATTAATAATCCACATTAATAATCCTAATAACTTCTCATCCAGATCTTCAAAACAAATCCAAACATTAGTGTCTTGAATTCATTTATGCAGAATAGCTGACTGAAAATATCTATTTTTAGGAGATACATTAAGAATCTATTGAAATGGAAGGTGCTTTTATGAAAGGTCGTATGGGAAACCCATATTTTATTATAGCAATATTTCCTCTCATCATAGATGCAAACAGGATTTTTATTCATGTGAGGTTCCTCTGACCACATCAACAAGGAACAATAGGGGCATTTCTGTTGCAGGTTGTACCATCCATCACTGGCTATCAGGATATTTAGTACAGAATATCACACGTCAAGGATGGCTCTTACACTCTCTCATGCAATCCCTTCTTAGCCTTCCCCTTTGCTTCTCTTTTTTGCAATGCACAACTGTAAAGTTTTGTCTGCCAGCTTCACCCTTTACCAACAAGTGGTTACAAACTACCTATAAATCTCAAAGACCAAGGCAATATCACAAGGGTCCCAGCCATAGAGTGTGCATCACCAAACACACCTATTTCATCTCTGTTCAACAAGTCTCATAAAAAATAAGGTTCAAGTCAACATAATAATAGTCATCTCTATCAGAGAGTAGTGAAACTGCAATTAAGTGCCCAAGTGAATAAGAAGTTAACCAATTATACTAGGCAAAATAGTTTCTCAAACCAATAATACTATAGAAAAAATATGGAGTTAAAATATTGTGTTATACCTGGAAGATGTTCCCAAAGCTGTGACTAGTGCCTGGATTAGGCCTCCAATAAATACCCAAGGGTTCTTACGAGTGATCAGGAAGTACAGAAGAGGTAGGACAATGACAGCATGAATAAGCAAACCAATGATAACTGTTACAGTGTACATGGCAAGCTGACCACCAATCACACCCATATCTTCCATTTCAACAATTTTTCCAGCAATCAAGAACAGGATTCCAAGTGGTGCATACCTGCAAATAAGAAATTAAAATTTAAATTGGACAAAGAAAAACAAACAAACAAACACTTCCTCTTACATATCTTTGGTGTTTATATGCAAGCATGAATGTAGCATTTAGCAGTACAATGACTGAAGGAATTTGAGAGTTTAACTGTTTAAGTCTAAACAGCTCAACCTGGATGAAACCACAGCAGTGGACATTTCTAATAGACTCTGCTAAGAGGAATACAGGAAGAGGAAATGTATACTGCACCTTTCATACATGAAATCTTAAAGAACTTCTTAAAAGGCATGAAAACCACATAGAAAAACTGGGTTGGCCAGACACAGGAAAAACTCTGCCATGTAAAGATGAACCTATAGAAGAACAGTCTCAAATCAAAATTCTTCAGTAACTTTCTTTAATATGTAGGAAGATGAGCTCCCTTTGGAATTCAAGTGTCATTTAAAAGTTGGTTTAGCCAATGTTGGTATAATTCTGCCTGTATAAATGAAGATTCATCCAATGTCATTGCCGACTATGCCAAGTGCCCAGTTCTTTTCTCTCTCTACTACTGTTTCCCATGTTGCTGGGGAAGGAACTGAACTCACACTTTCAATGAGTCAAGTGTATTCTGGCCATTGCTAGTGGGGCACTGGATAACACTAGCATGGAGCTGTCTGTATGGCAGAGGTTATGGATCTGTGGGGCCCCAGCAGGGGTAGTCTAATCTGATTTTTCTTATCAATAAGGACACCTACAAATGAAAAAGGAGCTAGAACTCAGCATAAAACTCTTAGGATCTACAGAAACACAAATCTGTTAGAGCTAGACTTTTGATACAGCCTAATTTCCATAAATGCCAACCCATTTTTTACACTAAGTTATCAGAGTACACCATTAACTAGCGTATCTCAATTGCACTTTTAGCCATAAAATACATGTAGAAATTTCTCAGACACTACTCAGTACTTAATCATTGTAAGATTGCTGGTAAAGAATGAGATTTCTTTATACAGGTTTTTAAGATGTTAAGAGTTTTACTTATATATATATTCATTATTAATTAAACACTATATCATAATGTATTTAATTCTTTATATACTATATATATTACTATTTACATATTTATATGAAAATACATATAAGCATATTTATATACTTTTATAATTATATATACTTATATACTTTTTAGTTTTGCATCTAATATTGCAAAATAAGTGTGTGTGTTAGGGCTTTGTGATTTTGTTTGGTTGTGTGTGTGTTTGTGTTTTGTTTTTTGGTTGTTATTTTCTTTTCTGTAGTAAAGGAGGCAACAAGACATTCCAGACTATTTTCATAATTAACCTTCTACATGATAAAAAGATGAAACTTCAGTGTTTAAAAGACGTCATACCTCTTATTTGAGGGAAAAGGTATTGGTTTGATTTATCTATTGAACACAACAAGGAAGTAGCAAAAGTTATGCATGTTTGTGTGCAGTGCAGCTACAATGCAAAGACGTGTTTACACACTACACAGGAACCAGGAACCAGTTGTGTTGGAAACTAAAGATAGCAAAGTCTTGCTGTGTAGAAATATGATTATGGGAGACATTTTTTGGTTTCCTTTAGTGAAGTCTAAGTAGATTATAAGGACTCTGACAGCATGTTGTTTAAATTACTGTCTTTATGAAGACATAGAATGGCTCTATATAAGCTTGGCAAATTCTGCCATAGACCCTGATTTTGCTCAGGGCCAAAAGCCAAGCACTCTGAAAGACCAGGCATTTTTTAACAAATTACTTACATATACAGAATTACAGTTCTTGGGTTCACTTACCAAAGAGGCTACAAGGAATTTAAGATCTTACTGTCTTTCTGCCAGACAGATACTAGCTATTCAGTGCATGACTGTGGTAAAAAAAATAGTTAGTAACTTAATGCAGAGTTTATCAGAGGCACTTACCACATGATTAGAGCTACCAATCTCATGATAGCCTCATTAAGGCTATCGAAGAAGTCTTTTAATGCCTGACCTTGCTCCTTCATGCTTCCGATCACTAAGCCAAAGCTAATTGAAAAAACCACCAAGCCAAGGGCATTCACTCCATTTACAGAACCTGGAACAGGAACCATTTCCTCTTTCATTCGGGTGAGAGTTTCCATTGCTTCAGACACATTGCTTATTATGGAAGCCACAGTGGATGTGTCATTGGATGGAATATCTACTTTAAACATTCTCTTTTCATAGTTAGTTTTGAACTGGTAAAACAAAAAGAACAGAAATATGGAAATCATGTGCATTATA
>CM021729.1:10082676-10109209 GCA_011074415.1 Stictonetta naevosa | reverse complement strand
AGGGAAGGAAGGAAGGAAGGAAGGAAGGAAGGAAGGAAAGAAAGAAAGAAAGAAAGAAAGAAAGAAAGAAAGAAAGAAAGAAAGAAAGAAAGAAAGAAAGAAAGAAAGAAAGAAAGAAAAAGAAAGAAAGAAAGAAAGAGAAAAAGAAAGGAGAAAAAAAGGAGAAAGAAGAAAAAAGTTACTCCCTTTTGTTTTATTTTGGTTTTGTCCTATGTATTTTTTGTTCTCATTTATTACCAAGTTTTTTCTCTTTCCTTCAAGGTAGCCATAGCCTTCTGTAGAACCAAGATCAGGCTAATGGATTATCAACAGCTAAAATCAATTCCCAAATATTTTTGCAATTGCAACCCAAAAGGCTGTATAATTGCTTTCACCAGTTACAGGTAATTTCTGTACTTGACAGATTTATTAAAAATACTTGCAGCTCGATATGTAACCTTAAGCTTAACTCTTTATTTTGAGATGAAGATGATGTAATTTCCTGACTTCATTACGTTCTTTTATTTATTTATTTATTTTTCTAGTTTAGGTTAGACTTTTGCATTTCCATACTGCCCTTTTGCATCATTGATCTGACTTCATCATCATCCTTGCTAAAAACAAAGTGATAGTATTTGTTGGTTTTGCATCTGCATCTTGTTTAACTTTAAAAAAATCTTTAATGTAGAAAGTCACTACTTTTTATTGATCATTGTTTATGCAACTAAAGAAAATGTCACAGTTTCTTTTAAATTCTCTCCTTTTGTAAATCAGCCTGTCCTTTGGAAGTTTCTGCTTTGTACTCTTGCTTTTTGACTTCCACATTCCAGCTTATTTAATTGTTACAACAATAACTGTTAAATATTACCAGGTCAAGATTTTCTGGGCACTCAATATGAAGCAATTAGATTATGACAATACACATTATAGGTGTCCATAATGTCCCATTTTTAAAGGAGGAATGTAAATAGTAACTATCTTTTTTATATTTTTATTTTTTTTATAGAATAGTTTACATTAAGCTGAAGCTAATGACAGAGGAATATGGGAAGTAAGAGGCAACAGGATGTCCCCTTGTTTGATTCATTTATTAATGTCCACAAAATAGTTGTCTCAGTTTCTAACCTATGCACATTTTCCATGAGACATTCTTGAACATGTTCCAGTCTTTGTGTGATAGTGCATATGTCAGTATCTCCCCATTTAATAGAACACTTTTTCTGAAAATTAAATTCCCCTTAGTGAAACTTGCTGTAGACTGATGAGTTTGACATTTAAAAAAAAACATATTGCTTTGTTTTGCTAGGTGGCTTTTCTTCCCTTCTCACAGCTAATACTGAGATGATAAGATTGAAAACAAAGATCAGACTTGGTTGGGGGTTATTTTGGTGACAGTTGACAGGACATATAAGATTTGTTTCTGCTGTAAGTACAACTATAGGCTATTATTAAAGAAAATGCTTTTACATTTAAGTGTCTTATTTTATTATGTTCTAGATGGAAATATATATATATATATTTTTTACCTGTTTAAAGCAAGCTTCCACCAGATTTGGAGGGAACATATTTCTGTGAAAGAGAAAGAAAACAATATGAGAAGTAATAGGACTCTAGTAATACCTTAGGCAGTGGCACAGCTAACAAAAAGATAGACCAAAAAATTTTCAAAGGAACCCTAAGATGAATTTATGCATACAGTGAGTAGAGCTTTGCATACATCATTGGCCTGGTTAGCTTTATCAGGACAAAATGCTGTAAGGTTGGATAGACCGTGTCAATTATAATCTCTGGATCCAACATTGTATAGCAGGTTTTGTTATGAAGCAGGATATTAGCTATTTCCCAAATGAACAAAGCTCTGTGGGTCCGTACTGACTTTGTATTTATTAATTAAAATTTGTATTTATTAATTCTGTCTGAATACAGATTAATAAATAAGTTATTAATATTTAACTCTTTTCTATTTCTCATACATTTTTGCAGTCACATAGCACATCATGAATTTCATTACTCCGTTTATTGCCTTGTGATTAAAAAAATAAATATTTCTGAATTTGGAGTATGCTTTAATAATAACACGGACATATAGTTACACACGTGTGTATATATTTGCTACATTTGGGAGTCTGTTTGTTTGTTTTCCAGAATGGTGATATTTCTGAGAGAATTAGAGGCAGCCTAACTGAACAAATCTGGAGGAATCTGAGTGCAAACCTCTTCATGGGTCTTTCTGAAGTCCCCCTTCCTGGCAGCATGACTCTTGGAGGCCTTTCTCCATGTCTCTGGCTTCTCCAAATGGGTTAGTGGAACACAAAATTTTGGTGGCTTTACCTGTGGAAAAGCTCCTGAGTTCAAAACCTCAGCTTCCCTACTCCCTGGAATACATCTATGACATATTAGCTCTACAAAAGAGGTATTGCAGAGTCTCTGAGCAAGGAGAAAACAAGCTTTTATATCCGTGCCCCTCTATTTCAAGCATTTTATTTGCATGTTCCTGGAATTTATTTCCCATCCATATTATTTAACAAAGTTGAGTAGATGCACGCAAATTGGCAGCTACCATTCAAAATTAAGATGAATAGCTAAATCAGGGATTCAAGTGAAGTGAGAAAACTGTCGAAAGTTGGAAGTAAAAGAAAGCAGAGGAATTTGGCTACTAAGGATTGTGCTATGGAAAGAGGGGAAAAGACCCATGCAGAAAGCAGAATAGAAATGTTTCTTTTGTGTATGAAAGAATCTTTCTTTCTTTGAATATTAAAAGCAGCTTCTTCCCTTGCAACAGCCTGATTTGAATATAAATCCATGTATTGTTGCATTGTAGGGGTTAGAAACAGTGATACTGCATAGCTGAAAGAAATTTGGCTAGTTTATACAGTCACTATCTACAATTATCCACTATTTTTCTCATGCAAATCTAAATATTACTGTTGTTGACATTGGTACAGAAAATGTGCAATATCATAGCCATACCTGATTAAATCAAGAAATGCATCTGCTGCTGTCACTTGCACAATTTTGCCTTCTCTGTGCATGTTTTCTTTTGTACCTTTCCCAGGGTGGATGATGACCACAATGATTATACCAATCAGTACAGCAATGATCGTAGTACTCATGTAGTAGACTACTGCTCGGACTCCCATCTTCCCTGATGCTTTACTATCCAGGGCAGCAATTCCTAGTAAATTTAAGCACAAGCATGTTCAGCTCATACAGTTGTGAGTAATGACTATAAACTCAGCATAATGAAAATAGGTTTGTGGGAAGAATTTTTAAGATCTTTACATTTAAAGCTATCCTACATAAATGATCCCTCTTTTGCAGCTTATACTGCCACTGTTTTCACAACCCACCCCTAATACTTGCTACCACCCATAATACTTGCTATTTCATTTTCTATTGTAAGAATTACAGCTTTTTGTGCTTTGTTTACATTTGTAAAAGGCAACAAGTTTTGGTCTGACACAGTGTGGCACTCCCTAGATCCAGTGAGCCAATTTTTATCTTTTTATTAACATAGTTACCTTAATCTGAGAAATGTGCCTTAGAAATGTGCTGCACCTAACTGGTAATGGTAAAAAATAAAACAGTACTCTCAAGAAATGTTAATAACATTTGCAACAATTAATGTTCATGAAGAGTTTTCTTCAATCCTTAACGGAATGACCTGAGTTTACCTCTGTCCCAAGCCATGGGAGTTTAAAATAGATTAAGTGCTGTTAGCTTGTTTCAGAAAATCCTTGCTATTTTATGAATACGCATTTAGAGTCCTTTATAAGCTTTGCAAAACTTGTGACATTAATCCTAATTCTTGGCTGTTCTTAATGTGTCTGGTCTAATGTGAATACTAGGGTGCTCAGTATGGCATCTGCTAAAATATTTGTTCACCAGTTTGCACCAACAGGGCTGCACAGTGGTTTTTAAATGAAGGTGCAGTTCTGCCAGGGAAAGAGCTCTGAACCTCTCAAGAGTGTCTCATGAGGACTCTCAGATGGAAATGCTTCTTCTCTTTCCAAATAGGTGCAGTTACCGTTTGTTTACCTAAAATGCCCCTTCGCACCTTCTCCTTAAAATTTCAAGTGGTAACTTCACCATTCTTGGTGGCTATACCATCTGTCCTACACCAGTGCTGTTTCTTTTGGAATAATGCTTTCAAAGTGCAGAATGAAGAAAGGCGTCATGAAAGGATCTCTTTGCTGTATTATTTTCTACAATGCACTCCTATATGGCACTGTCTGATCCAAAATTTTGCTGACCACTCACATATTTATCTACATGCATCCCCTGAATGTAGAGGATATAATGAATGTTGCCCAGCTCTGAGTACCAGTCTTAGAAGAGAAAACATTTAAAATAAGGCAAAAGGAGTATGTGAACATAAATAATACAGAAACGTAAAACCAGAATCATGGCCTGGAAAAACTAAGTATTTTGTCAGAATGCTTGTTACTAAATACATTGTACTTCTGTTTTCCTTTTAAATGAAGAAATACGTGCTACTGGAGTTACAGTGAAACTACTCTAGATAGTCACTGATATAACTGAGGTCAAGACTGCATTCCAGGCTCTGATCAGATCTTCAAAGTACAAAACGAATCTCATGCTTCATACTTACCCCTTTCATTTCACCTAGGGCTCGCCCGGTTTTTCGGCAGAAACCATTACAGCCAGTAAGATTTGTACCCACAAAATAAATTGCAAAGAGAGACCACTAGATTTGTACCCTGAATGGCTTGATTTATGTGTTATTGTAACAGAAGAGTGAAGTGTTAGGAACACAGTAAGAAACTGAAAATGGAAATCCAACATTTGAAGCCCTGGATCCTTCATTTCTCTACTCAGCTCCATCAGTATCAGGAATGATAATACTTATGGTAAGTTTACATTCATGTATTTTGAAATTCTGTGAGGAAAATGGTAAATCCTACAAGTAATAAAAAGATTTCTTATTTTTGTGAACAGGAAGGAAATCCTGTAGCCAGTCTTGTGGGTGGATGGAGGATTGCTTATTTTTTCTGAGTCCTCAAAATGTAAATGCAAAGTAATGCAAATATAATTAACCAGTATAAAAAAATACAGCTAATAATTGTTGCAGTCTCTCTGATCTGATACTGAGTTGCACAGTTTTTATGTCAGACAGCATTTGTTAGAAATTTTATGTTTAAAGCATCACTGTATATCTTAAAAAGAAATGTAATTTTAAAAGTGAAAAATGAATGGCATTCTAGTCCAACCAACTTTGTTTTTATATATTTTAATTTCTGTTTTACATTTTTACTTGTTATTTCTAAAATAGAAGCAGTGGGTTGTACATTTTTTCATTTTAGCTGAGATCAGTTTTAAACTTAGTCTACATCTTAAGAATGGAAAGGTGAATTTAATCTATATAATTTGGAAAAAAAAAAAAAAAAGAAAAAAAAAAAAAAGGAAATGCATAGATTTTAAATCAATTGGTTTCCAGAATCCTGCCATTTCCAGGTAACAGATTGAGGACCACATGCTGAGCACTGCCGGTCTATAGGGTTCACAGGTGTACGAGCCTACTGCCTTAACCAATTCTGATTTTTCTTTGTATTCCACACTCAATAGTAGGCTGAGCAGCCTACACTGCAAAAATCACTAGGAGTCAGTATAGGGCATATCTTAACACTGAAGATTGCTGTGTTGAAGGATTAGAGCTTGCGATCCTATTTCTTTCTTGGACTGATTCTGGGATCAAGTGGTGAACTGTGTGTAACTGATATGTCAGGGAGCAAGAGTCATGCTCTTTTCTTTGTAAGCTGCTTTCCAGCTTGGTTTCCTATTATGTGCTCTGGCTGTGACTACATGGCCCCTTGCTTCAGGTTGCTCAGTCTCATTTCTGTTCTTTCTTATCATATAAATGACTTCTCAGCTTGAAAGTAGGGAACAGCAGTTCCTCTCTTCTCGGGCTCTGTTTATGGCATGTATAGCAGGAAGCATTCAAAGCAGAGGGATGGCAGGCATATGTATGAACAAAAGCTATACGAGGGGGAAGCAAGCTCTCACCTCAGAGAGCCCTTACTGGGGAGCTGCTGGGCAGCCTTCCCTCCCACCCACTGGAGTTAATGGGAACCCAAGGATGGACATGCAATATCTTCTAGGGCCAAAGCTGCAAAGGCTTCCAGCACACCAACAGCAAGACTTATCTAAAAAATATTTAAAATTTGTTCTTAAAACATGAGAAAATGGAGGGGTTTGTTTTCTTTCTGTTTTAAGATGTTGACAGGACTTGGTAGAGCTGAATGGGCCTCTGGAAGGGTCCTTAATGAAGAAGCAATAAAGTTCACTCCAAAGCTTTCATGTGTCACAAACCATTGTATCCTCAGTGTGTCTTTTCACTGCCAGCCAGCAAAACTCCCGTTGTCCCACAGGAGATGTATGTGCCCCTTTCATCCCACTCGCTGCTCTCTCCTCCCTGCGGCTGCTGGCTCCTGCCTCTCTGCCTCTCACTGCCTCCTCTCCTCCTCCTCCCTCCCCTTCCCCAAGGGGCCTGGGAAACTTTGCTAGGCCACCGGTCCCCACGCACAGGGATGCCCTGGAGTTGTCAAGGCAACCCCCAGCAGAGCGCCTGTAATTCCTCCTAGCGTGTGCTCACAAACAACGTGAATGGGAATGATTTTTTAAGTGTTGATGGGGAGGGAGGGAAGGAAGGGAAGAAAGAAGGGGGCAGGCATAAGTCTGTGAGACTGCAAACAGACCCATAAACACCTGCCTGTCCTTTCCCTTCACATACTCTTCCTCTCTTGAGAAATAAGTGATGAATCAGTCATGCTGTGGGTGAAATAAAGATGTAATAAGGAGTTCTCCTTTGCCAGGACAAAAAGCAAATCCTATGTGGTTCTTCAACAAAGGTGTTGGAGAAGAAATGAAAATATTTTAGGATATAGAAAAGGCAGAAAGCAAGTAAGCAGGGTAGTTGCAAAAGAAAGAAAAAGACAAAGAAAGGATAGAGGGAAAAGGAGAAAAAATCTAGTTAGGTGAATTTGTTAAATTCTGAATTGTTAATTTGATTGTTCTGATTGTTCACTTAATTTCATCATGAGTCTGCAAATTATCATGAAATGATCATGCAGCAATTTTCTTGAATAGCTAATATATTATTACTAGTTTCATGTTAATTACATTTTTGTTGTACTTATGAGTCTAAATACAGAATACTGATATTTCTAAATCTGGAGGTGTCTCTATTTGTATTTGCTTTCCTACACAAAACCTCTCATTTTTTATAAAAGATACATGCAAAATATTTTTAAATTTTGGTTACCTAAAAATAAATTTTGATACACCATGAAGATTTAAAATACATAAAAAGGTGAACCAGTTCTGAATGTGTGTGTAGAACAAATTGTGCGGTATGGTCCTCATAAATATTCACTGATGCAAATAAAAAAGGGAGGCTTTCTAAGATCATTATTATTATTATTATTTTTTCCTTATTCAACATCTTAGAACTGTACTGTTAGTACTTTCTTGCTAATGTAGATTTTTGTATAAATTTCCTGGGACTGATATTTCAGACTCAGTTTTTTAAAATAAAGCATTATGAACAGTCCATCTTTTTCCTGCTAATTATTTTCCTGTTTATTATTTGGAGTGTCTTCATTAGGAAATTGCATTTGCTTGTTAAAGACTCCTATGGTGGAACAGCAATAATGGTAACTGTTGATTCAGGAGTGTTGCCCTAATTTTGTTTCTTTTAGGTTGTCTTTCACTCTCCTAATGAAGCAGCCTTAAATGGGCTACTCCCGACCCCCTACATCTACTAACCACTGTGTGATGAGTAAACGCTCAGTATGAGACCATAAGAACAATCTCTTTTGTGTATGTTGATGAGGATTTCTGGAAATGAATAACACTGTGCAAGGTCATGGTAAAATATCCTGGCAGAAAAATTCTAAGGAAAAGCGTTAGTTAGGAAAAGACAGTGGCAGTATTGCCTGACTTTAATTAAATGATTAATTAAACTCTAAAGCTTTATTCTAATAGCTGCTGAGCATTCCCAGAAAATAAAAGTCAAATAATATTTAAAGTTTTGACAACTGAGTCCTTCACAAGATTAGGGCTCACATTAGTCCAAACTCAAGATTATTTCTTTTAGAAGCAATAACAGTAGAAGAATAAAATTGCAAAGAAAAAAGCTAAATAATATTTTCAAAAACTTTATGCATTAGTGAAGTTAATGAATATTAAATTAATACAGCTAATGATTTCCTGAAACCCCATAAAGTATAAGTCTGAAGTATAGTTCTGTATGCATTCTTGCATGAATCAGTGGGACAAGCTGTCCCCAAATCTCAATTTAATTTATTCTTATATGAATATGGAAATTTAAATAATGAAATTCTATGTTTTAACAATTTATCCTGGTCTATTAAGAACATTTGACAAATCTCACAGGAAAATTAGTAATTATGTTTGATCCAAAGTTACATGGCTGTGATTAAGCCAAACTGACTAATGAAACCCATGGCTGGGATGTAGTAATGCAATTTAATGAGCCAATTAAGTGTCTAGATAGGCTCTTGAAGGACCAGTCATGCCCCATAGCTTTGTAGTCCAACTCCACCAGAAAACTATTCACTTTGTTTTTTGTAGGGTTAGTTTTTTCTGTCAGTCTTCTGAATCACCTCAGGATGGTGTCATACCAACACCAAAATTTTTACAAGGGAAGCAGAAGGAGAGCGTGTCTGGGGGCAGATATCTAGCCTTTTTGGCAGCTCTTGACAGCCATTACTTCAGGTTGTCTGTACTGTTAGACCACATCCTTTGCTATTTGGTGGCAGTGCTTCTAAAGCGAGTTTCTGAGCACTGAGACTGCTTATCTTTAAGCTGTCTCTGTTCTCACCACACAGTTGAGCAAACATGCACCAGCTGGATGACAGGGAGAGAACAAAAGGTGTGTAAAAGAGCACCTGTGCTCTAGAGAGGTCTGGAAGGTCATGGCTTCTCAAGCCAGCACTGCCTTCCAAAAAATCTGCGTAAAGATAATCCCAAGAGTCCACATAAGCACATAAAGTGTTTTGCCTTTCTCTGTGGATTCTCCACCACTAAGCAAAGAGAAAAGCTGCATATGATGAGAAAAACAAACGAACAAACAAACAAACAAACAAACAAAAAAACTTTTAGAGGATTCACACCCTATGATATGTATATATTTCTGGTATTCATAAAGCTATTGGTTTGAGTTACATCTGAATGTGGACGCTGGATACCTCTCAGTGATTACTGATGCTGAATCACTCTTAAAAATTCTGAAAGGTTTTGCACATGCATTAACACAGTGATGCAGACTGAACATCATACTCCCATTGGTCCTATACTTCTTGACAGATACAGTGTACAAAATATGCTAGCAAATAGGTATAATTTGTGCTTGGGGCAAATATATTTCCTCCATCCCTTTCCAACTCCCACTAAGGAAAAATAGTAAATAATTGACCGTGTTCCTTTGTCCTTCATCCTCCTGTCTGCAACTATGCTCTTCCAACTGCAATTTCATCATTAGAAAGGGTATGTATTTTAAAACACAATGAGATATTTTCAGAACATGACTGATCAATCAGTGTCAATGGTAGACATCCAAATAATCTCCACTGGTTTTATGATAATTTTTACCTTTCAGTTAACCAAGAATAATGAAAGATTATTTTTTTGTCATTCATCACCAATATTGCTTTTTCAGTGGAATAAAATCATTTTAATTGTATGAACCTCTTCTTGGTTTCAGTTCATCATCAAAAGTTATTGTCTTATTTTTAAAAAATAAGGTAATTTATGTTGGAAAGTGTTTCCTGGGCCATCAAGTACAGTACTCTGATACAACAGGCAAATATATTATACAGTCTTGTTTATAAATTTTGCACAAGCTTGAGGGTCAGATAAGTTACTGATTTTACCTTAGATGCTCTTGTGGTAGTTTATTCAATAACTTTGCTCTCTTCTCACTTAGCTTGCTTCCACAGTACTTTTTACAGTTGCACAAACTCTACTTTCTTCCTTTAAATTTCTTCTCTGTATCAGGACTGTGTCAGTCACTGAAGGCATGGAAGAATTCAGTAATCTTCCCCAGATAGTGGTTGTTGTTGCTAAATAATTTTAGGCACCAAATTATTACAGCCCCCAGTAAAATGAAATATGTAAATAGCATTTAGATGCTGCCTTTATTGAGTGTCAGTGATATTTCAGTTACTGAAGAGATACGCTGTACTATTCTGAAGACCATTGTTGATTTACTCTCAGGGGCTGCAAGATACCAGACTATGTTTGGAGAAGTACATTTCCTGAAACTCACATCTGCCTGAGAAGAAGCCTGCTGTGGGTCTGTTTAGATACCCATTTAACTCTTCGTATTATTCCATCTTTTGCTCACAGTATTGGAATGTGCCAAACAATATGCTTTTTGAAGGAAAACTAGGGAGTAATTTATCTTCTTTATGTGTGCTAAGCAGAGCAGGAGGTAGAGGCAAGCAGGGATTCACAGCAAGCCATGGAGCAGTGATTAGTAACAGCTGACAGTCTCAAACCAAGACTCTCTTTCTTTGGTTACCTCATTGTAATAACAGAGTACAAAGGACTGACTGTCTTCAAGCCAAGAATCAGAGACCCAGGAACACAGAAAATAGCAGCTCACTTTTTTTTTTTTTTTTTTTTTTTTTTTTTTTTTTTTGTAACCAAACACTGCTGCTACCTGTACAGTGCAATTCTAAAAAGATATCATTTTTTATCCAGGCATTTGGGCTAAACTTTCTTGTAAATAGGATTCATGTTGGGCATAAAGCTACTAGTTTTCTGTATCAGGAGTGAAACAATGAGCACAGAACATTTGCTTAAGAAAAGCATGATGGAACATGGTAAGTTATTTCAGTTTGATCAGAAAAAAGTTCATTGTGGTAGCTGATAGGCCAAAGCATGTTAAGATAGCTTGAATCCTACAGGACATGTCGTTACAAGACTGAAATAAATATTCTAGTAGTTAAAGCAGAATTCTCTATTCCTCAAGGATAAAAATACCACTTTTCACTCATTCTGAACCTATTGCCAAAAATATCTACTCTAAACACAAAATACACTGCATCCTGGCAAGATACGACTGATAAAGATACCCTTCCCTTCTGAATGCTGTTAAGCATGTTATATAGTAATCCATAAACTTAATGAAACAGTACCTTAAAATACACGTGGAAGCTTTTAATCTGCTAAAAGTCAGGTCTGTGTTTTGGCAGACTGTGCCTGGAGCCCTTCAAAGACATGTTTTAGTATCTGCAGTACTTATTAAACAACATTCCACAAATGTACAGGGCTTCTGTTATCTGACTGGCTCTATATCACATGATGAAGCTGTAAACTATTTACTATGCTAACTTTCTCCTGATCCAATTTAGCTGCTACTGAAAAACATAGTACGACATACTTTGAAATCCAGATGTGAGATTAAGAGTATCCCTTAAGAAACAGTAACTAGTAATGCAGTCTAATGTAAAAATGCATTTGCTTTTACATCTTTAGTACATAATAGATGTCTGAAGAGGCACTTCTATTGAACTGCTATAAAAATGAAACAAACACAATTCTAGTCAGTGAAGTGCAAGATTTAAAAACTGGAAAATTAAGGTTGCCTGACTTAAAAAAATAGAAGTATAAATGTAGAGATAGATAAATCTTTGTTTGCAAACTGACATAGGATTTGAGGTACAAAACCTGTACCAAATACTTGTACCAATCTGTAATTTGTCACAGCTCTAAGAAGGAGGCATCACCTTCTCATTCAAATGGTGATCCAGCATTGATGGCCAGCCAATTTTTGGCTGTTCAATAAAACTTCTAATAATACAGTGATGGTATTTATTATTTGGATGATTGCACACTAGAAGCTGAAACTGATTAAGTTCATACAGCAGCCATCATTTGGGAAGAAGTTTTGCTCACTTAGATGTGACTCAACTAAGATTTGAACCAATAGTGATCTGCTTTTAGTCTGTACAGCAACAACCTGTCCATCAGGTTTCTGCTCATATTTTAATTTTAGCAAAACTTTTAAAACATAAATACTAAGGCATTTTGGGAAAGAACTGCATGACATTGCCTTTAGATATGTTAGCAACATGTGATTTTTTGGGGATAACCTGAAGTTACAGTAGTAACTGCCCACTCACAAAAGAATCCAGTGTTTTTTGTTGTTGCAGTAGCTACAATTTGTCTTTGGTTTGTTAATAATCAAAGCTAAACTGTCTTTAAGAAATCTTTCCAGTGACAAAGCACTGATTGGTTCATCTGTGACCAACCTCAAAGTGATAAATTTTCAATTTGCTTTCAAGCTAGCAGTTTAATTATCTGGTGCAGTTTTATCTATTGATCTTGCAGAGAATTTATCTGAGCAGCTTATGGAGTTGTTGCTTACTCCTTTGTCTGTGATACAGACACTATGCTGGTGTTTACATGTTCTTGTAATCCTTTTAGTTTATTATATTATTTCCCATTTGTCAGACATTTTTTTCAGTTTGTACTTTTTTGCAACACTGTGTATACTTTTATAAGTTGTTCTTGATTGATTGTTATTTTGCTCCCTGACTTTTCTCTTGTCACACCTCAGGTATAATTTTAATTTCCGCCAGGTTGTAGTGCTATCTGCATTCACCTGAAGCACCATAAATCAACCTGAATGGAGCTCCACACTGCTGTTGCTCGTCTGTTCCCCAAACTGATTTAAGCATATCTGTTTCCTAACTATGACAGTGAAGTCAGCAGTTTAGACATAACATTCTCTCAGTTTGGGGAAGTTTGTCCTGAAAGACATAGCCACCAATACCACAATGACTTTGGTGCAGCACCTAGAGTAGTGGAGCCTCAGTCTCTGATACTACAAATAATATGTACTGCTAGATAGTAATATCTCTCTGTGTCAAAAGGAAATACACAGGATTGGTCCTTACCACCTCTTTTATGTAACTATTTGCATTAGAATTTGAACTTATTTGACAATATAGATTATATTTATATTCTCCTTTTTCAAAGAATAACATTAACTTGGATTTGATAAGAAAAATTCTGCATATTTTTGCATACCATCAAGACCTGAATTTTCTTTTAATAATGAATCTAGAAATAATCTGAGACTTCCTTTATCAAGTATATGACACGCATATGGGATCCAATGCGACATCATTGCAAAGAAAATTGTAAAGACAATTTCAATTGTTTTTCAAAAAACTGGCAGCTTTTTAAAACACACACTGCCTGCTAATATTTTATTAATAACTAAGAACATCCTAATTTATGAGATCACTAGCATATTTCCATTTATTTATTTATTTATTTATTTTTACAGATCATAGGAGAAAATAATTATTTAAGTACACCCTATCTCTGCCCCAAGAGTATAAAAGGTAACAAACATTAATTTTATGAAGAACTTTTTTGTTGTTGTTGTTTGTTTTGTGTTTTTTTGTTGTTGTTGTTTTGTTTTGTTTTTTGGTGATTTTAAGGCCATAGAATCATAGAATAGAATGGCTCGTGTTGGAATGGGCCTTAAAGATCATCGAACTCCAACCCAAAAAGTCCACTGGTAATATGCCATATGAATACTACTAAGGAGTCATTTCTTTCACTGCAACTAGTCAATTACACTTTAAATTGCCATTACACTTTGGATTATTTTTTTTTCATAGTTGGGTAATGATGTTAAGGCTGTTCTGAGAACTCCTCGTTATGAAAGTGTGGAACTGGAGTTTCAAGTGAATGGGCTTTTGTGTTCCTTCTCTTCTCTCCTTTGTTTCTGTGACCTCTTGAACTTTGGGTCACTGATTCAGTTACAGCCTTGCAACATCAAAGTCATACATTTTTTGCTTTGTCTTTCCCCACCTTACAAACTTGTAGGAGGTAATGGGAAGAAGTTAAGTCTTCCTTTGGAATGCCTAACAGTAGCAATCAGTACATTTAATAATATTATTCAACACTTTTCTGAAATATTATAGTGCTAAGTAGAGCTGAGAAAAAAATGTTTTGGCTTCCATGATTCAAGTGATATACAGAGCTATGTAGGCATCATCTGCTTACAAACAGGACTTAGCATGTGGATTTCTATGAGGGGTATGAGGTACCAAAGAAAATATCAAACACTTTAAAACTGAACAGATGAAAGAGAAGGGTTTTTTAGGTTTTGTTTTGTTTTTTAGGTTACTGTTATTTTTGGACTGTGATGTTAGCAGAACAGAGAAGAAGCTTATTTACTTTTTAATGATCTATTAAACATTGAACATCAAACATCTTGAATTTGAAAGCTTTATTTTCTCTGTGGTTGCAGGTCCTTTGCACAGCTTCATTAACCGTGAGATAGACATTAGCAGGCCTAGTAAGCTAATGTTCTCTAGCTTTGTTTTCAGGGTCTGGGGAGTTAAGTTGTACTGCAATTGTAAATACTGGACAAGGCTGATTTTCAGTGCAAGAATGTATTCATTAATGAAATAGCCATTCATTAGGTGAACTCTTGACCAAAACTTATTTTTTCTCTAGCTCTGAAAAGGAACTATATTCACTGGAGAATCTCTGATTTTATCAAATGTTCAAATCTAAGAAGTGGGTGGTGAAATGTTAGATTAAAGTAAGTATTTAGCTTTGCATACAAGTAGAGCTGTGTATGGAGGGAGGAAACAGTATCAGCATGTTAATTCTAGTACTTCCACTACTATGCTGTACTTTTATTTTTCTTATTGACCACCAGTAAAGAGCTAGTGGCATAATTGCCTGAGGATGAAAAGGTATAATTATCTGAAAAAAATGTGAGTTCTCTTTAAGTATGTTACCCTTGAAAACCTGCTCCTGAAAACATGCTTAAGTAAGGCAGCTTCATGAAGCCCTTCAAACTCTTCCATGAAGTAGTGATAAAGAATACTGCTTAAAGAATAATACTAGAATTGACATCTCTAACTACCCAAGAATTACATGTCAAGCTCTCTAAATATTGGAATAACTTAAAAATCAACATTTTGTACAACAAGTACTTGTTGTCTGACTCGTGGATTTTCAGAGTATAGTCTACTTTTGAGTTTTTATGCACATCCAAGGAATAAAAATATGCTTAGATATTTGACATTCAGAGAAGATGAGTCTTTAAGAATATCATTAAGGTCTGAACACTTCCGATGGCAGGAAAGTAGATCACTCTAATGTTTTCTTTATTCCCATATTTCATATTAGGCATTAGAACTGAATTGTTATTCAATTGTGTAAAACTGTAAAGAATGTGATCTTTTAAATTCCCATATGGTATTACCTCATAAATGATGAGACTTTTTTTTTTTTTACAAGTTTTTCTGTATTATAATTTACTTCTCTTTGTATATCATCATTGGTATAACTCCTGCAGAGAAAAAGGTCCCTTCAAGAAAAAACCTATAGAGGTACATGGGACAATTGTATCTGATGAGTTGAGGAGACAAAAGTTAAGAGCTAACTGTTCCAGCTGTTTTTCTTGACATTTTGCAAGATGTGTTCACAACAGCAGAAACTGAGTTCATGATGCACTAAACTGCCCTGTTCTGCTAACTGTGCAAATCTCTGAGGAATCTGCACAGATTGCACATGTCCCTCTTTCAGATGGCAGTGCCATGCTTTGCAGTAATGAACTCTTGGTCAAGATGAGAAAAACTAAACATACCACCACTGTTGACCTGAGAAACACTGAGAAAGGCCACCCAAGAAAAGCCAGACTTGAGAAAAATCATTGGCCTGTAGAAATTTCTTTCTCACCATTTCTGGAATTTGGATGGTACTTGCTACCTTCTAGAGACAGACAGATGAGGCTTTTAAGTGAATGTAATTGACTTTGCTGTGGTATGTATCAGTGACATCACCGTGCTCAGTCAAACCTACGGATCGAGTCCTAGAGAGAGTAAAAGGAAAAAGGCTTTATGTAAGTGGGGGAAAATGTCATCAGGATGGCCCATGTAAAATATCTGAGGCAGTACATTGAAGTGGCCGAGTGTGCCCAGACCTAAACAAAATTTATACTTCCTAGAATAAAAGATCACCAAAACCAAACCAAACCAAACCAAGCAGTGATTTCTGGAGCTGGTGGGATGCTGTGTGAGTTCTGCATCAATCCTCAGCAATATGACATCACCCTGGGCTGACTTACATGAAGAAAACCAGATTAGACTCGTGTGAGCCTGAAAAAGTTCACATTAAGAGATTTCCCTTGCAATTAAAACATGCTGTCAATTCTGTAAAGAGATTCCATGTTTCAGCATACATTTTGCTGTGTTCATGGCTGCCTCAGGCACTAATTCAGAGACAAATTTGTAACAGACAAATAAGGAAAAGGTACCATACCCTGTGTCATGTATCTGCAGAAAGTTTATCAGCTATGGAAGTAACTGTGACACAACTGGAAAGCAATTCCTAGCAACCAGGCAAGCTCTTAAATTGCAATGATATCTTCTGAGAGAATCTTCACTGCATATACGACGGCATTGTTTATGTTTGTTGAATTCATTTCTCAAGGTCTGAACCAGAGGATACAAAATATATTTAGACATAACCAGGAAGAAAAAATAAAGAAGAAATATGCACTAGTAGGGGCACCTGGTTAAAAAGAATTATAGCTGATGCAGGATTTGGTTTGTGACTGTAACATGCAGCTCAAATCCCAGACATTGATGATTCTTATATCTGTAGTCTCAACAAATCTTTCATCAGCTAGAAATTTCTGTCCTCACTGTCTCTGTTTTCTCCTCCTCATCTTCCCTCACCAGTGCATGGGGATGAATGACAAACTGCTAGCTGAGCAGTCTTCCTCCTATTCCAGACAATCAAATATTTCAATGGAACTCAGACTTGAGCCTTGTAGTTTCCGTGGTGTGCAATGACATTCCTCATTATCAATTGCTCAGAACACAGGTGGGGCACCCAGCAGAACTATCCATAGACAGGTGTTCAATATCTCTACACCTAGTAATGATGATAAAGTTGAATATGTTTTAGAGAACTTTTTAATCCAGATATATAGTTAAAGGGCAGCATATAGCAGATCCAGCAATTACATTTCATTTTCTAATCAAACAGAAATAATACATTAAAGGTCAACAATTGCCCATTATCAAAAAATGGAAAAAGAAAAATTGAGGGTGAAAACAACGGTAGAGTACCTAAGGAGAGCATTAGAGTCTCCTGTTTTCGAGAGCTGACAACCTTCTGCTTATATGCATAAGGTTTGGTTTGCAGATGATCCTCCTGCAATGATCTGTGCAGCTAATGCAGGAAGTAATTTATGTCTGTCAGATTTTATAATGTTGATGAAAGGATGATGTGCATTACTCCTGCTGGTGAGCAAGTACTCCCAGTAGCATTCCTGGTGTCCCCAGAATGCACCCTCAGGAACATTCTTGATTGAGGGAATGTTCTTGGTTGTTTAGATGTTTCTGTTCTACACGAGTAGTTATGGCAATTATCTTTGTGCTGCCTGTGTTATAGCAAAGACAAACAGACAAAGAATCAACTATGATGGAGTTGTACTCATACATGAGAACTAGGGATGCAGACCACAGCATTCTGGCTACAGGTAAAGAGGTGAAAGCAGTAGAAAAGCAAAAGCTGTAAGCTTAATAGTCAATGGTGGCTGTATCTGTGAATTCTCCAGTTTCATTTCGAAACTATTAACTTATGGTTTGTACCAATGTGCAGCACAATTTAATTGTGTGCTGTAGGAAAAAGTACTTCTTTTATTATAAATGTGCTCCCTGATTATTTCATTGGACACCCCATATTTCCTTTATTATGAAAAATCATCATGATATAATAGTACTACTCCACCCAAGCCTCTACAAATGATTCATGAGTTGTGTAGACTTCTATGGCAATCTTCCACACCAGTTGTATCTTTTCCAAACTGAAATGCTGTAGTCTGTTTAATCCCTCTTTGCATTTCACTGCAACTCCTTAACACTATTAAGCCTTGTCACCTTCTCTGTGCTGTTCACAGCAAGTCTGAGAATGCTTTCCTCTGTACTAATGACCAATTGAAAGCTAATGATTAGGCATAGTATAGCTGTAGTATGGTTGCCTTTCCCAGGTGTATTACTTCGCACTTGGCACCATTCTAAATCATCTGTCATTTTATCACAGTCATTCACTATTGAAAACATAATTCTTTACAGTTTCAGTCTTCAATACCCTGAATAAAATGCTTGCTCTCAGTGTCCTAATCCTAAACTGCTGAGGAGACTTGCTTTTTCCATTTTCTGCTGCAAATTGTACTAAATGCAAAACCAAGTCTTTTCCACTTACAGTCTAGTGTAGCTAATTTTAGGTTTCATAATATTTTTGTGGTTTTTACTTTTCAGGTATGTTGTTTTTGTAATCAATTCAAATGTATTTGAATTAAAATAAATTTTAAAAAATGTTATAAATTGTCTCTAAGATATTTTAAGTCCCTCTGTGCTTGATAAGAGCAAGAAATAAACAGAGAGATATAGGAATGTTAGTAAAGAGATAGTGTGGGTTTACAATGTTCCATTAGTGCTCAAGCAAGAAGCTTTAATTGTTACAAGCTCTTCCAAATAGATTTTTTTTTTTTTTTTCCTGCCAGTGACTTCCTGTCAGCAAGGAAAGTCTTAATGTAATGCATTTACATAAAAAATCAAAACAAAGCCTTTGTTGGTGGGAGTAACCAGCTAAATTGGAAACCTATGGAGAACACAAACTGAATAGCAGTGTGTAGTGACCTGTGAAACAGGTCATTTAGTTCTGAAATGACCAGAAGTAGTGGTTCTCTGAGAAAATCTATATTATGAGGTGAAATTTAAATCAATCTTTAATTAAGGTCTGCATGCAAACTTAAATGATTTTAGAGGATATTTTGGATTTTGCTTTCTTTAAGTGTTACAGGCTTTCTTCATGAAGACCCTTGCTGTTTCTGTATTACTGTTTGCAGAGAATAAGACTTCCAAAATTATGCTACTGCTTACTTTCCACTTTTTAGGTGTAAACAGATTTTATTATATACACTGACATTTTATGCAGTAAATTCATCTCACTGAGTTCTAATTTTGAGTGGTATCTGAGGTCACTTGGGATTGTCCTCTGAGAATCTTGTGAGGAGAGATTCTGGATATTTCCTATTGCAAAAGTGTTCAGAAGTGAGATTATCATTGTGAGTGTTCATCTTATGATCCTTTCTCCTTCTGTAGCTCCTTGCTTGCAGTATTTGTGTATGTTAAGGGATATAGGACTTGCTAAGTAAGAAGCTCTATCCAAAGTTTTTGTTTGTTTGTTTGTTTGTTTGTTTTTTTCTGAATAGATATAACATCTCATTATTATTTTCTAACATTAATGGTTTGCAGAATGCTTTCTGACTTACAACTAGGTATAATTAATTTCTTGCTGGAGCAATTTTTATGTAGAAACTTGTTGAGGAAATATGTTTTAAGGAAATATATGGGGAAACTATGAGGAACTCATAATGAAATAGATTGCCAACACCTTGAAAACTGATACTTCTAGGTGCTGAATAGTTTTCAGCCTACCTTTTTATTTTCTTAATGATATTTCAGAATGCAGTTGTCCTGTTACTTAGACTCATTTTGTAACTGCTAAAAACATTTGTCCAAATTGTATTAGAATTACATGACATAATTATCAAAAGTATACAGCCAACATCCCTTAAAAAACTGTGTATAGGAGGGTTCCAATTTTTTCATCTGTTAGTGCTTGTCTAAATAATGATTATTAGAGGTTATATATCAAACCTGGTGGACATTTGGTTTAAACAGTAATACAAGTACTAAAGATCTGGTGTTTGCAGGAATTGTAGCGTAGTAAAATGTGTATAAAGTTTCATCCTTCTTCCTTCTACTTTTATGAACATAATGTAAAAATTACTTCTCTAGCAAACTGCTTGTAGATTTTTAGGTGCTGTTGGCCCTAATCTACCATACACGTTATTTCAAGATGAAATTGTTGTAGAACTTGGATCTATACTAGGACTGATACTTCTTATTTATTTATTTATTTATTTATTCATTTATTTGTATTCCTGCAAGGGATCCTACTTACAAGATTGATGTATTTTCACAAACTTATTAACTTGCATGGCCATATTTTCAGCCATGGAGAACATGTGTGTCTTTCTGGAGATATACAAATCGAAGTGTGAGTTTTCCTTTATTTGTGGAAAAACTATTTGTCTGACATCCTGTTATGCAAATTGCATAAATAAATACTCATGTGAGTGTATAAACTGATGTGTGCATGAAATGTAAAAGTAAATAAAATTAAATCCATGCAATTCATTTTTCACGGCAATGACATGCTTATATGTTATGGGGCAGTGGGAGGAAGATGGAAAAATTGCTGTAAAAAGATATTGTTTGTTTAATAAAATGTTTTGTGTTAAAAGAAAGGCATAACAAAAAATTAACAAGTTCTTAGCATGTTCATTGGTTGGTTTCTCTTAGCAAGCTCAAATACACTGGTAATCCAAAAGGTGCTTCATTCAAAAGCAATCTGTCGGTTCTGTTCTTCTGCCCCAACTAGACTCAACCAAGATCAGTATAAAATTTCCCATTGATTTGGTGGGTTTTGATTGCTCTGATTTCTAAAATAATTTTTTGAGGACATACAAAATCAGTGTATTTTTAAAATTTAGACATGGATTTATTGCTCTGGTAACCAGCTAAACTGAACAAACAGGGCCTAATTGTTTCTCAGTTGTGTTTGTATTATATGAAATGAATCAGTAATGTATTTCTTAAGCTGAAACACGGAAAAGTAAGACTGATTTTTGTAACATTTTTGGCTTCCAGCATTACTGTGGGTGCCCAGGATGTTTATAGGTCTGTTCTGCTGGAATGAATTAAAGGGAATTCCTTTTTCTTCCTGGGAAAAAAATATTGCTGACTCCACAGCATTTGTTCCCTCTCTGGAATCCTGCTGGTGCTGGTGCAGTAGAACAGACATAAGGATTACGTCCATGTTTATACATATGGAAATCAGGGAGACATTTCCCATCTGTTGAAACATTTCTGGGTGAAAATAGACAGCACCTGGAACCTTGTAAGTGATAGTATTTTTCTCACAATAGACTTGTCAGTGAGAAGACAGGAGAACACTGTAACTACTTGGAGACTTTATGCAGTGTGGCATCTGCTTCTACAAAACTAGACATAGGTTGGATTCCCAGCCTATTCCTTGAAGAGGTGATGCAGAGGTCTCTTTATGAAACCTTCCTATTGTTTTGTGTTCTCTGATGCCGGAGGTTAGAATAAAAACAAGTTCAAAATTCTGGCCCTTTATGTTCACTGCTATTAATTTAAAGTGTTAATAAGGGACATTGCAAATGTCAAAATGAAAAATGTTTATAATTTACCAGAGGAAGGATGTACTGATAATATTTAATGGTATTTACATCCAGTTACATTGATGGGTACTGTCTCATATATTACAAAGGTAAATATAAAACATAATTTCTTAAATGTAATAAGTTGGGATTACGGTCTTTTCTAGAATTATATCTTTATGGGGGACTGGGTACCGCTGCTATATGGATGTGGAAGACTGTGCCTTGACAGTGTATGCGTATGACAGTTCCCTGTCATACAACCTAGTTTAGGTCCATCACACCATATGCTATCTTCAGGAGAAATTATATTTAATGGCAAATGCATTCTTGTTAAACAGATGGATCTATTAAAACAAATAGTCAATTTATGCATATCTGTTTTTTGGTGATATCATCATAGCTAGCTGAAATCAGGTAACATTGGGGGTAGCTTTTCTGTAGCAACTGGCTCAGTGGTGGCCCCATACCATTCTTGCTGTAATTATTTGCTCAAGTTTATTTCCATCTCCACAGTGGTATAAATACAATAGCTATACACTTTGTGTCTGCTGAGCCATGAAAGCTTAATGTACCTGTCTCAATTAAAATTTTTAGCATATAGTCTCTGCTGCCCAGTAGCTATAAATAAATAAATTAAAAAATAAAAAAATAAAAAAAAAAAAAAATAAAAGAAACCAACACACTCTTTTGCCAGCACTACATATGAACAGAGAAAGAAAGTACAGATACAAAAAAGTAACATGATTTGCCTAAGGTTACACAACATGTCACAGCATTAATTCTCCACATTTTATATCCCTAAGTTGCTTTGGGCAAAACTGGGCTTTTCACCAGTTGAATCTCTGTTCATATCCAGATGGTGCATTTTTCCTGACTTACGTAAGGGAGTGGCTTAGAAACTATTTCTTGTTCAGTTATTTCGTTGAATATTATCTTTGCTTCATTATAGGTGTTTTCAAACAACTTAACGTTAATTATGGTCTCTGCTTGTGTTTCAATTTATTACTTGAGTCACTCCATGTGCCTTTGCTTTTATTTTGCTGTGGGGATAGATCATGTTCCTTGCTACTTGCTTTTAGCATTTTCTCCATTTGTTGCACACCATTGATAGATGAAGTCAGGGGTATCCTACTTACATCTGTGGTTAGTTAACAGGACAGTAACAATCCACACATGGAAATTCCAGCTCTCTGTACTTTATCAGCTTCTTCTGTAGTTTGTGTAGGGGTAAATACTATGCACATGTTGAAAAAGTCTGAGGACAAAAACTGTGATGCCTCCAACTTTGGGAAAGCAAAGTCACTTGTGTCTCTTGCAGTTGTCTGTGTTGCAGTCTGACATTGAAAGGCTACATCAGAATCCATGAAAGAGTGTCATGTCATAATCGGAATTAGAATGGGAAATTAATATCAAAGAAGACATACTATGAACTACAGATTGTTTTCGTCTTTGAGGTAGTTGTTCCACACCCATCCTTGACATATATAGTAAAACACATTGTATATTTTACTATACAGCCTGCATTTGTAAAAGATAATTCACAATCTTATTTTTTTGTGCACACAAAATCCTGGTCAGTGATTAAATTTCATTTGTATCAGCATTGCTCCCATAAACACTTTTAGAGCAAACATTATCACCTACTGCACAGTGTGTTGCACTGGTGCTCATGATCAAAATCTTTGCTTGATTCTAATATTGCTGACCTGATGTATCATCTTTGGCAGTCAGTAGACCACTCTTTCACTATTTTCACATTCCTTTTCTCCCAGCTTGATTTAAGCTAGTAAAAATTCCAGGGCTGTTTTCTTCCTGTGTTTGACCAATGTGCAGATTGACTGGGCTTTTATGCTTTGCTAGACTTTACTAGACAAAGATACCTGAAAGAAATACACTGGATTTAATCTTAGTTATTTTCATTGAAAAGTAGTGGTCCAAGCTTCCAAAATTTTGGGGAGAGAGAAGGAGCATGTCTGTTAAACTGAACTGTGATCATAATTGTGTAAAATGTTAGCAAATAAGTCTCAGAGATTTTCTCTGGTTTCATCCTTTTTTATACACATTATGATCAAACTACGCTTTTTAAGAAGACTGGTCATTAGTCATTTTCATAAACTTTCTGCCTAAATGAAGCATGCAGACAAAACTTGGGGGCCACTTATAAGAGCTGGAATTTTAATAGCATGATATTCTTGTTGTAAACAGCTCAAAAAAATGTTAACATATAGTCTTTGTAATGTAAATCTTTCAGTCTTTGCCTTTTTCATGATGAATTGAATTGTTAGCATATGCACATACATTTATTTTATATAATTGTTAGGGACAATGTATATTTTAAAATAATTACCTCAAGCAAATTGTTTATGTCAAATGTTTCGAGTTATAATAAAATAAGTATAAAATATTCTGAACTATAACTGCAGTAAATTCAAAACAAAAGTGGAACAAAACTGTCAGCCTTGTCTTTGTACAAGAATTCAGTCCAGACTTAGTCATAAAATAACCCCAAATGGGAATTTTCTCTATGTCGCTGTTTATTTTTGTTGACTCCCATATACTATGCCTTAGTTTTGCCCTAGGCTTTGTAAGAAATACTGATTGTGAATGCTGACTTAGGAGTTCTCACATTTGTAAGACTTTAAAGACCAGCATAGAATATGCATAGGATTTGTGCCTAAACCACAGAAGATGAAGAATACAGATATTAATATAATCCCATTTTCCTATAAACACTAAAAGATGGTGAAAGGTATGCAAATAACCTCAATTTTCTCCCAAGCAGATGTCAGTACATGCCTGGTAACATATACATCAAAAGACAGAATCTCATGGAGAAAACTGTATACCTGCTTGAGCCACATGCAACAGTGGTAAGTCACAAGTCAAATGTGAATAAAAACCTCTAAATGGGATTCTGCAATTTTTCTTTAGTGAAAGCACCAAAAAGGTCTTTAGAGAAATGTGGCAGAGCTGACTTAGTCATTGACTTCACCGTATTTACCTTGTGAGAGTCTGTGAATGAATGTTAGAACTGTTTACTTGAAGAGCAAGGCTCCTCACTTAATCCATCTATCTGTCTCTAATGTAACAACCCATACCTTCTATAACAATTGCTTCATTTTTATTCTGATTTATTTGCCTTTCAAAGAGTTTGCAATGGAATGTAATCATTGCAAGCCTATTTCTAATACTTCAGACATCATATGTTCTGATACCTGTTTTATTGCACACACTTCCATGAATGCAAATGGAAACCCAGAACATCATCTCTGGGAGATATTGTCATGTCTACAAAGAGCAAAAATATTTATTCAGATAATTTGCAGTGGGAAGAAATAATCAAATTATCAGCATGTAAGACCCTGGAGGAATCTTATGGTTACAGCTTTGCCAAACAAAATACAGAAAATAAGAGACTTGGCTCATGGATGCACCACAGAGTGGTCTTAAAACTGATTTAAGAAGGATAAGACTTCTATCCAATGAATTAACCTATAAAGTGTGAAACAAATACCTTGATGGTGTCTATGAAATTGTACAGTAGTATAGCTGTAATGGTTATAAACTGTGTGCTAAATAAGGTATCACTCAGTGTAGAAAATAGGTTTTCTAAAGTTTTTAGCAAAAAGGGGGAAATTTTATCTAATAAAAAAGGATGTGGTACTGTTGTATTTAAGGATTTTTATTTTTATTTTTTTAAAGAATCAAATACTTAATTTGGAAATTGCATTGAGTTTTATGTGATAATTCCCTTCCTGATTAAGGAAGTTTAAACTCTTGTTATTCACCCTGATAATGAATGTCTGTACTTCAAAGGGAAACTCTACGAGTAATACACTCCACAAGGGAAATACTGTGAAGCACCTGTATAATAAGATAAATCTTATAGGTAGATGACATTCTTTTTGCCAGAAATCTTGATGTAGTAATGTAAAAAAAAAAAAAAATTCTTTAAAAAACCACAAACAAACAAACAAAAAAACAAAACCACTAAAAAGTCAGAAAGAAGGGTATTGTTTAAATACAGGAATGGAAGATTCTTTCCAGACTAGAATTAGCTGGAAACTCATTATATTGGTATTTTGATATTTGGTATATTTTTTATTGTAAGGCCAGATCCTTGTGACACCTGTGACTCTGGATCTGGTGATCTATACCTGAACAAAGGGTTTCTACTTAGAATTTTGAAAGTAAGTGAACTCAAGTCCTTGTATAGGCTGATCTACCAAACTTCCTGTCTTGTCTGCAGCTCTTTCAGGGAACCTTTAGGGTTGTAGATTTAGAAGGCACAGGTAATTTCTGCTACAGTAACTCATCCTACAAAAAATGGAGCAGCAGCAGGAGTCTCAGCTGACACTGAAGAAAGGTAAATGTCTCTCCCTTTCTATTTTCAATGGTTCTTCTATCGATGCCTAGCCAACCTGGGGAGTTTTTTGGAGGTGAAAGGGATAAGAAGACAGTAAGGACATATGAGAAACAATGGGCAACAGAATTATACACTGGTTAGGAATAAAACCTGTTATTGTTTCCACTACAAGATTCATAAATTTATCTAGTTTCAGTATGCATTAAGCTTTCAGTATTCATATATGTGTATACAGAAACAAACTTTTCCTTCTCCTTGAAATATGTGAATGCAAATGATTTTATAACACTGAATACCCTAGTTTTCTGCTGTTAGAATAACAGCTTATGTATGTGCATAGTCTTTAGTATCCTGGAAGATGGGGTCTGGGCTCATTTGTATTTAACAGGGGATCCTAATATTAAAATGTTTGAAAATCAGTGGAATTGAGTATGGCTTATAGTCTCTGGATACTCTGACAATTAAGGTAATGTGTTGATAATGTAAGGTAAGGGTGTTTAGGCCCTAGGACCATACAGCAAATGTTATAATTAGGTTCTCCAAGATGTACCACTAATTTGCTGATAGTCTAAAGTATTTACTCTCTTTTCTTCAGATAATTAATGGGACAAACATATCACATGGACATCCTGAACATCCATAAAATAGAGGTTTTTCATGAAACTTAGGTGGAATGGCAAGACATAAATGATCACATGAAATTAAGTATTATATGTGTAGCTCAAGGAACAGCTTGGTAAAGAAGCTTAATATAGTTGCTAACCAGAAGAAATAAAACCAGAACCGATGTAATGATGTTTCTTCCAAATAATATATATATATAAAACAGGTTATATATA
>CM021729.1:10038573-10082576 GCA_011074415.1 Stictonetta naevosa | reverse complement strand
TAGCACTGGCTATTGTTAACAATCAATCAATAGTTGAAATTTTCTTGGTTATTGGAAATATTTTTTCTGAGATTTATTCTCTTTGATAACTGTAGGACATTGTGGAGGAAGACATCTGTTTAGGAAGTAAGAGAAGAAAGTGGAATACAGAGTCAACTACATGCAGTAACTTTTACAGTTAGATTGTCTGGGAAATGGGAAAAGCAACTTTTTTCTTTTCTTTTTTTTTGTGTGTATGTGTATTCACACCTTTTGCTATATTGTCCATAAAATGGCAACAGAAACAGTTTTTTTTTTCTCATCTTTTTTTTTTTTTTTTTTTTCCTGTAGTTCCTAACACTTCTGTTCTAGCACTTGGAATATTCTTTTTTGTTGTTGTTTTGTTATTCACTGTGTGCATCATTATCAAAGTAATTAAAAGAAACTTCACAATAATGTTTGCTTGTTTACCTGTGACTAAGCTGGACACAATTAGTGGTAAGACCAGCATTTGCAGCATTCTCATGAGTAGTTCTCCTGGAAATGAAAAGTACTTGACTTCCCGATAGCTCATCTTGTATGATCGGAGAGAAAATCCAAGGATTACACCTGAAGAGAGGGAAAAGATAGCCATAACATTATTCTAAAGTAGTAGTAACATTTGAACATGTATATCTGTATATTAGTTAGTTGACATACCTGATTGTAATATGCATTTTTTACTATGCTCTAGATTGCACTCCTGATTTGCTCACTCAAACATCAGCTACTTATATGGGTAGTCTTACCGAAGCCAGTGAATTATTTTTCATTGTAACAGATTCAGAAGGCTGATTGCATTTCAATTTTATAAAATCAGGATCTGTGTAAAAGGTACATCTTGAGTGTTAATGAAAGAGAAACAGTCCCCATGACTGCTGCAGAGTGCTTTGACTTCTGAGATTTTGAGTGTAATCATGTATGTAATGCATATGCATACTAGTCACCAACCCTCAGAAGTCTTGTCCATGCCTGTTTTCTCTGCTGGGCCTGATCCTTTAGACATGCTTCAGATGGGGTGAGATAACCAGGGGAGACTTAGTTGAGAATCCCCTTGTGGTTAGGTCTTTACCCAGCAAAACAGCTCCAGGATTTAAGTAGGCTTTACATATGCCTACCTTCAGACACACAAGAACATGCAAAGCATTTAATGGGGGTTGGAAGGTCTTGCTGGATAATTAAGTGGTGGGTTTCAAATGCCTGAGGGTGTGGGGTGAGGGAGTGCCTGAATCCATTTATCTTGCAACAGATAAATGGTACTTGACATAGATTTAAAAATGGAAGCCATAGACAGGCTGACATGTGGCAACCCACACTTCCCAGACAGGACTTCCTCACCTGGCAGGAATTGCCTTATTTTCTTACTTCATTATTTGGTTAATTGACACTACTCATTACAATGTACTGAGCATTAAATAGTGCAGTGCCTATATGATGTAGGTCTTCTATATCCCGCCGAGCAACACATTTAACACACAATCAACACTGTATCTTGAGCACTCCTTAACTGCACAGATGGTGAAATTCAGCTATCCGTCTTTTGCACTCTTGACTCCATGTTCTTGCCCACTGTCTAGTACTGTCATTTATGCTAATCACACCTGTATAGAAATTTGGATCAGAGAATTGTTACTGTTGCAGAAATAATTCATTTTCCTGGGTCAATTTTCAGCCAGGTCAATTCACTGCGATGACTTGTTTACATGGCTGCACAAGAGTTAGTAGTTCCACCAGGGAATAGGTAGAAATGTGCCTTGAAAAAGAGTGTGACTGCCCTTTTTGGCAGCCACGTAAACTCAAGTGTCCTAAAACTTTTAATGGAACTGCATGCTCAGTGATGACAGGCAGTAGAACACTCTAGTTCACTTCTAGAGCTTGTTAGAATTTGGGCAGGCCCTCGTAATTCTATAACATTGACTAGGTCCAGTTCTTGATCACTTTGTGTTTTTTGTTGTTGTTGTTTTGTTTTTTATACAGGATTTTTGATTTGTAAATCTATACAGTAGATAATATCTTTGTGTCAAAATTTTACCAGCTAAAATATACTGTTATGCCTCCTCTACACTAGCTCGTTACCATCTGCTGATGTAAGGAAACAGATATAACCCTCATATTAGTGACTACTGTCAGTCTGATCATGCTGCTAGGGACTTCAGCAGATTGGTTAGGTTAGAAGAGTCCAGAAAATTGTAGGACAGAAAAATCCAATGTTACAAATGGGGGAAAAGTGATTAGAGTACAACTGGAACAAATCATAGAGTTCACAATATGGAAGAGAGGTGTGGCAGTGGAAGGTATTTATTTTAGACTCATTCATATTCCATGGACTCAGGTAGTTAAAGTGCATTTTGCATAGATTATTTTTAAAGTAAAACTAGATCATAAACCACATCGAGAAAGGGCCTCAGAAGACCTGCATTAGAGTTCTCTTCCTTTCAATAAGGTTTTAAACTCCACTGCAGTGTTACTGCTTATTTTCTTTTTATATTGAAAACACATTTCTCAGATATAAAGAATTCATCTGAACCCTTTGTTTCTGCACTTAATGAGCACTACATTTTGACAACTGGATAACAAGCAAATAGAGATAGACCAGTCTCTTACTTAGGCTGCAGTCCTGCAATTAGTTCCACATGGATTAATCTCTGCACCAGTACAAAGCTTTTGTGAAGTTAGTGAGGGCTTCTAAGGCTACTATAAGAACTAGTCCTTATGCTATACTATAAGGGCTTTATTATCTGGTCCTCTACTGTCCAAGCTGCAAAAAGTGTGTTAAGAAAGAATGAGGGCCCAAGCAGATGGCAGTTTCATTGAATAATGTTGGTAGTGAGAGTAGGTTTCTGAAGCACCATGCAAACCTGTTGAGCCTTTTTTTTTTTTTTTTTTTTTTTTTTCCTAATATGTATTGTACATTATTACAGTATTGCCCACCACTGCAGTTTACAAGAAAAAAATTCTGCAACATGGAAGGAATATGTCCTGGTGACCTGGGCTGACATCTGATGGTTACTAATTCTTCAGCCTTAATCTTAGCATTGCTATTGATCTATGTGAAGCCAAAATAACTTCCCCTGACTCAGTTTCCCTACCTGTAAAATATAATTGCTATTGTTTCAAAGGTCTGAAAATTGTGTTAACATACTGATCTTAAGTGCAGAAGAAGGAATTTAAGAAATTAATTTTTTGATTGTCATCTGTTAATGAAAGAAGAATAGCATGGTTTTACCATCCTCTCTTGTTTTTAGAAAATATGGAGAAGAAATTTCTTTTTCAGTTCTCAGTTTAAATATCTAGATACTAGATATTATCTCATGTCAAAGTTTTATTAATAAAAAATATAAAATTGAAACAGACAGGTAGAAGTTGGCAAGATAGCTCTAAATTCAGAGTCAACATTCACAGGTTTAAAACCTTTATGACAACACCATACAATCATAATTTAAAGACAGGCACAATGACAAAGTATCAAGATGAATTCTGGAAATTAGACATGGTATGAGGTATTAAACCTCTGGAAGGTGTGCGGTATTTCAACAACCATCCATGGTTAGTGCTGTACTGATCAGTGAGCCCCACAATCAAGACTGAGAAGAGTAAATACTGGAGCTGACCTTTCTCAGTAAAAGTTTCAAGTTTCTGATTAATTCTGAAAATTGTAATGAAACAAAGCCTTGTGTGAAACATGCTCTCACAACCTGTTGTGCAGGTTTCTGTCTACCCTCTATAACAGAAAAGAACAACTAATCTACAATATCAGAGCCTAACTTCCCAAATGGTAAAAGGTATACCATATCCACAGTGCAAGAAAGCGTAAATTTCTTAACAGAATCTGTTATTTGTTTTTTACTTTTTTTTTCCTTTTCCTGGACAAAAATCAGTAGTGTTTGTTTAAGTTAAGGAGGTGAATTTTGCATGTGTATTGTCATACAACAGACTAATATTGCTGAATACTTTATAAAGTTATTAAAGAAGATAATCAGGATAGAATTATAAAAAGATGGGTTTTCAGGTGCACTTCTCAATGATAAAATCAATTTTACAGAAACACCTATTTATAGATAATGCTGATGATAATCAGAATAAACTTTAAAATGTTTTTTAATATTTTTGTTCCACTGTAGATGTTCAAAATAAAACTCAACTTATATGAAGAGAGGATTTAAAAATTCAAGGAGAAGAAGGGGAAAACAATGTTGATGGTGATAGAATTTAAATAGCAAAAATGGTAGATATGATTTGGGATTGTTTATTCTTAATGCAGGAAGACATTGATGATTGGCATAAGTTTTTCACTTTCAGATGCTGCAATACCAGAAAGAAAACAGCAGTTTTCATATGAAGCTGTTCAAATTGTGAGAACATCTATGATTGGTAATAAATGTAAATAGATATATGACCTATATCAAGTTTATTAAATGGACTAATATTAAAGTGTGATGAATTGAGTATTAAAATCACGGTTTGAAGCAGCAATAAAAATATTTTTAAACTATTTTCTTTAGGAACAGTTTAGTTATGGAGCTTTTTTTATTGTTGTTTGTTTGTTTGTTTGTGGTCATTATAAAAAAAAAAAAAAAAAAGTATTGATCTACCAGAGTATAATCAAATTATATTTGCAAATGTGCAAATGAACTTTAAAATACTTCAAGGAAAAAGTGAAAACTTTCTTAATTACTTTACAAAATGCCTTGGTCTTACAGTGGTAGAAAACTCTTTCACACAATTCTTCGTGTTGCATAGATGAAATAGATAAATGTTGTACACCTACACATGGATTTAAAACACCACATCAGTAAAAATAATTAACCATAACCCTTAGAAAATGGTAGATGGGGTTTTACCCTGATCTAAATGCTTACTTAAGAACTTTAGGGAAGTCTATCCCCCTCCTTAGCCTATTTAGATGAATTAGGTATGAAAATTTAATAAAGAGGGAAGGACATTTCTTTTCCCCCTACTTCAACTAACTGATAATTTTAAGGCAATAAGGAAGCTCCTAAGAAATGGCACAATATTTTTAACTGAACAATAGCAAGAGTTCTGTTAAACAAACTAATTCTGAAGTTTTATAATGAATCCTTAGAAGTTTTTCCTCTCTCTCTTACATCAGAAACACACAGGAAAAAAACCTGTAACATTATTTGGAGTGTATATTTTTTTAATGTCTATGCTCTCTATATTTTCATGCAGAAAGTGCAAAATCTAGCAGTTTTATTCTTTAACTGATCATAAATCACTCAAACCTATTTCAAGAGGAAATTACTAGATGGTATATTAATAACAGTGCAAAAGTTGCCATTTAAATAAGATCTGATTCTTACCAGTAAATCTCAAAACACTGTTAAATGAGGTCTGTGTCTATATCCTTTTCTGTAACAGTGGACATACAGACTTTTTCTTTTCAAGCAAGAAATATAAAGTATCGTCATAACTGGGAAAGATTACCTTAGAGTAGGTAGAATGATCACTAAGGTAACTACTGCTAAGAGTGTTCTTTCTGAATATCTTGTAACCAGCAAGCAAATAACATTTTGTTCTATAACAGAAGTTGGGCTACAGCCAGTAAGAGAATCAGACTCCTACCAGTTTAATGGGACATTGTATATTTTTGTTAGCTGCACAACCATTTCTTTCTTACGTTCCTGCAGAGCCCTGGAATGAATGCTTTTGTTCTTTGGGTCATTTGTTTCTGCTTAATTTATCATTTTGTTCTGACACCTTTTCTTCTAACAGCCATTTTCAGATAAGGTTTCAACTATATTTACTTGAGGCAAACAGGTAAATAACCTCTCTAAGTGATAAGAAATACTTTAAGTTGCCGACAATAATAGTTCTTAAGCTCTTCATCTTTTTTTTTTTTGCTTTTACAATTCTATACTTAACCTTCCCTTCACCCCCCATTCCCCTTACTCCCCTCTATATTACCCCATCCTTCCTTCCTTTCTGGTTTTCCTTATGTGGGTACAATGACATGTTCCCTTTGACACTATTTTAATGAACGTAAATCCTAGGTGCCTAACATAAGTATTAGATAATTAAGTACTGCAGCATTTATTATTATTATTATTATTGTGTGTGTTTGACTTTGTTGTTTATTTTCATCAATTTTATCTTAAAGATTGGCTCTTGTTAGGCTAACTGTTTTTTAGTAGCTAGATGGTTACTTTAAGTTACTCATTCAGTTTAGGTCTGTAGCTGTTACTGCTCTTAAGCATTTGAGAACTACATCCTTAGGGTAAGGATGGGCACATGTGGCATCAAACTTGGGGGGATAATGTCACTGAGAGCACCAAATTGATATAGTTTAAGTTGATCCAAGTTTTTACTGTTTTAGTGCACTGGTACTTGTCAAATACTGAGATGATATAATCTGGGAGCTAAACTAGTGAGGAAATATTTTTACTGGGAAATTTTTCAGCCAGCTTACTTCCCTGGACAGTTTTACTGCTGTGCTGGATGGCAGTGGTGCTGGTGTAATTGAAAGTAGAGAAAAAAACAGTTGGGGCTATAAATATGCAACCTATGGCAGAGTAAGAATGGCTTAACTGATCGCCAAAACATACCCTTAAGCAACCTGATCAGTTACTCTTCCTCACAAGCCATTCAAAATTGGGGATAATAGGTAGCTTGGAGTTCCTTAAATTCTCTCTTTCTGAGGATGAATTATTTTCAACAAGAACCTGCTGCTCTTTTCCAGACCTGAAGAAGACCTGGTATGAAATGGCTTAATAAATTATCTGACTTTTCTCTACTGCTTTTAAATGACAGAGGCCCAGCAGAGAATCTCACATCTATAACTGAATATCCCTGTGGTGTGTTCCTGCACTTTTAACTGCATGATGGTAGAGCAGTAGAAAGCTTAAGGAGCTGTGCTCAAAGTAGCTCTCACAGCTCTCATATAGTGAAGCAGACTATGGGTCAACTTGGACACAAATAGATCTGTTTACTTTGCTGAAGAGATTTGATGACAGGAGTCAGGGGAGAAGTCCTTTAAGAGAGTTAAATATCCTAGACGTGCTTGGGATCCATAAGCTTGTGATAAGAGACTGTGGTGTGGGACAGTTCTAGCAGTAAAATATTAACTTATTTCTTTGGGGGAAAAAAATGAACTACCTGCTTTATCTGTGCATAAAAACAAACAAACAAAACCAAAACCAAACCTTTTTCTTTAGGTCACGATGCACTATATTTATTGTGCACAAGTGGGCTACAACTGGGAGTCCTGGATTGCATGCAGTGATGGTGGCAGGCTGGTCGTTACCCACATGCTACAGAGTCTGCTGCGCATGCACCCATGAAACTTGGGGCTCTCTGAGACTCCCAGACATCAAGGGATTCAGCTGAAACTGCTGCTTCAATTAGGCTGTCAAAGATCAGAAACAGCAGGCAAAAAGTCTCAGATTCCATCTGGATAGAATTCTAAGGCTATATTCATCAGGAGAAAAAAACAATGTACACTGGAGTAAGAGTTACACTGATGTCAAAGAGTTGTTCCCTGTATCAGAAGAGAAGTCACTGTACTACCCTTGCTCAGTCATCACACATGTTCCATGGTGCTCCCAACTGTACCAAGCGGAGGCTGAGTGCCAGTGATGCAGCCACTGTGTTAACAGTGCCTGCCTCCTGGACCTGACCCTGAAGATCTCCTTCATCCAGTGAGGGCTGTTACCTTCCAAAATCACACCAGACTTATAACATCAATCTATAGGTATAATTTGCAGAGATCCAGAGGCATTTTGTAATTTTCATGTATTTTATAAGCATTTCTAACTAGGTTAACATAGCTTTGTAGGGCACTCAGTTTGCAGCTCAAACTTAGGAGACTCAAAACCTCTGCCTGTTAATGACTAACTTTAGAGGGGCCTGAAGTTCTGAAACACCCTAATAGCTATGACTGGGCAACTTGCACGTTGTTTTCAGCTGCAGACATAACACCTCTTCCTTGGATTTTGTGGACAGAAGGCATCTGGTGTGAATGAGGTGTCTGAAGCTGTGCGGAAGAACTGATGTAACTAATCAATGAGCAAAACCACTGCTTTATGAGATACAGCCCATATGAGGACATTTTGTATGGTAAATCTGAGGATATAAAAACATCTGAGTGCTGTTAGAAAATTAAAACAGACAAAAATGCCACCAGCACCACCAACAAACTATTGAAATCTGTGCTCTGCTGCTTTTTGGCTCCACTGTTATCCTTGTAACATGGTTTCCATTCTCTCCCTAGTTATTTGGTCATTTGCCTTTCTTCTCCAGTCAGGAAGTAATTTTCTCTCTTTGATAACACATGAAAAATATCATTCTCTTTTTGTCCAACTTAGGCTTCTCTGTTAGTCTTTTTTTTATTATTATTATTCTTGATTTTTTTCCCTTGTATTTCTTGAAGTGTTTCTATATGTTCTATATTCCTAATTTCATTCTCACACAAAAGACTTTATGGAAAGACAGACTACTACTGGTTTTGCTCCATAAAATAACATATAATTCCAGTAAAATTCAAGAATTTTGTCTTTCTCATATAAAAAAGATCCGGCATTAAAAAAAATGTCAGGTCATATTTTGTGAAGTATTGTCTAGAATTAAGGTATTACTTAGTGTTTTACAAAATTACTGTCATAACGTTTCTCATGCCTGGGCTTAGTTTGTAGCTCCACCTTCTTGACTAATGCTCATGTTTTTAATCCCATAAAAAATAATTCCCAACAGATAAGAAGGCTGATCTCTTGTAAATTTTACATAGTTACTTTCTCGCCTGTTTTTCCTCAGCTGGAAGCTGACATAGTCCTTAACAGCACCAAATTCTCTTTTTCTCTTTAACAGTTACATCTGCCCATCTGTATTATTTTGTCTTTTTTACAGTACAGCAACACTCAGGAATCACAGTCAATGGGACTGAGATCCCTCAGTGCCAAGAACTTTGTGCAAATGTACTCAGAAAACAGAGCTCTACTCTGAAGCATTTCTGGTGTAGTCTAACAGAGAGCCTGAGGTAGTTGCCTTTATTTAAGTTTTTTAAGTGCACTTTAAACATATATTACAAAACACTTCATTGCAGGCTTGGCTTCCTTAATGTGCAGTTTTATATGATCATTTGTGGGAGGTTCACATTATGCATTCATATCTCTCTGGAGTTAGCCCAACTTCTCATTCCTACAAAACCATCTGTTAATTTAACTTAGTGCTGATAGTCTAAATCTGTAATTGAGGTGTTTGCCACTGAGGATTAAGTTTTTGTTGAATCAAGATATGCCTGTGCCAGAACTGTTTGGTCATGGAACATAATTCACATGGCAGACTTCTCTGGAACATTTTAAAGATTCTTTCTCATCCAGTATTTTGCTGACACATGCAAACAACCTGGATAGAGTGAGAAGAAGGATTTCCTGTTGTAGAATACAAGACTGCTGCCATATCAGGTTTAAGTATTACTGTAATCCTTTATTTAGATTTATCACCCAGTATATTCTTTCAATAAGGCATTCATGTATGTGACTGAAATTCATGGAATCATATTATCATCTTTTCAAAAAGACAGCTAGGATGGTTTCAAGTCTCTAGCTATTTGATTTTGTTAAGTGAGCCCCTTTTTCCTCTATTATGACTTTGATGAAACTGTCCTTAACTAGAATTTCCCATCTATTCAGTTTACTGGTCAACAGCCTCTTTCAACAAATGAATTTCCTAACTGTTTTATTTCAGTCAATTCAAAAGAAGTCTCATGTGAGATTTTTAACTGATTGACTTCTTACAAGTTGTCATTTGAGGGATACAGTGGGTTGTCTGTGATTCTGAAAATGTTGTACCACAGAGAATTGATTTGGATGTAGCTGGCATATAGGTTCTCTATATAGCTACTCTCTTCTCCCTGTTAGTCATTATTCAGAATGGAAGAATTTCTCTACCTTAAAGGTCACAAAAACAGCAAAGGGAAACTGGCACCTGGAACAATACTTAATCACAAAGTAAGTACCTGAGTCCATATTATGACCTTCAAAGTCCCATTAGGCAAAAAGCTTAGTGCTGGGAATCCATAAAGTTAATGGGCACTTCTCCATTCATTTTGGAAGACCCCTCACTTCTCCCAGTTCCGTTTGTATTTTTCTCAGAATTGCAATGACCTAAACATCAAATTTCCTATTTCCAGTTTAAGTACTGGGGGCCTAGACACTGATCTGAGCATGTCTGACACACACATGCAGAAAATCAGCTGGATTTGAGATGCCCTGTATTACCGTTCTTGCTCCAAGTTTTTCTTAACAACCCGGGGCTCCTTGCTTGTTTTAGCCATGAGGTATATGTATCTGGTATACATATTTGCCTTTAGAAGTCTTGCATTTCATTCTGCCCAGTGTCACAACTTTGAAAGGAATGGTGGAATCCATCCTGTAACTTCAGTTTTGAAAAGAAAAATGTGAGCCAATTCCTCGAGCACTGTTGACACCATTCCCAAGGTGAGGGTTCATCTGCTTCTGGATCTTGATTGGTTGAAAATATCTGGCATGGTCCTGACTCACTCAGTAAGGAGTGGGAATGTAATCCTGCTTCATTTTCTCTCCTGGCAAGTTTTAAGCATTTACATGTTTGCTTTGTGGACTTGTGGGGTCACCTTTTGAATCTGCCCTCTCTCACCCATGCACTATAAAGACATCCACGTCTGAGCTTCGGATTCTACATGTAGCTTCCCTTACATTTCAGACTTTGAAGAACTAGGTAATATGTCCTTGTTTGTTCAATGTATGTAAAAATAAAAAGATTTTGAAAGACATCAAAAGGTATACAGCAGTCTAATTCATCAATGGTCTTTTGTTAGTACTCTCAGAAATTTCTTTATTAACAGCCCTGTTATAATCATACAATTGTAACTTCTGTCTTTTTTAATCTGGTCCTTGTGAATGGCAGAAATATTTACTATAGCCAGTTTGAAGGATCAGTGTAAATTAGACTTATCATGTAAGTCCCATCTTTTACAGACCTTTCTTGAACAAATGAATTTTCTGGTATGCCAAGTTATCAAAATGGAGAATACCAAGCACACAGTGTATAAGTGCTAAACTGATTTCCATTTATGATCTTATATCAATACCAATAGAAGGTAGGTAGCCGTGTTAAATTTAACAAAAGAAAATTCATTTCTTCAATTTCCGGAATTAGACAAGGTTCAAAAGGTGGATATAACTACTGCTAAGAGAAATATCATGGGAGTACAACTACAATGCATGGATAGCAATAACACTTTTGTTTCCTTCTGATTCTCATGTTGTCTTTCTGGTTTTCTTTGCCTCCTTTCCTGCTTTTCACAGTTATCGTTCCATGAACCAACTATTATTATTATTATTTTAATCCAAAAATATTTTATAAAATCTGTAATCAAAATAAACTTATTTTGCGTGGCTTTAAAGAGCTTATATATTCTGGGTTTTCATCATGTTATTTAAAAGTACACACAACATCAGTACAATTCCAGCTCTGCTGGGTTGATGTAATAAATGGAGTAATCCAGCACTTACTGAAATCTATCAGGAATAATTTCCATTTGTTCTTTTCCTATTTTTCATGGTATCTTCCCTATTCCAAGCACTCTTTTTTGTTTTTGTTTTTGTTGTTGTTGTGTCAAGCATATGAACTAAAACAGCATGTTTAGGAGCCTATTTATTTCGCAATATACATTATAGACATCAGCATACTCCATGTGAATATGGAGAAGTTTGGAGAAATTAGCATACAAGGAACAAATCTCTTAGCTCTTTGCTTTTTTATTTATTTATTTATTATTATTATTTATTGCTTAGATTATCTTATTGCTCAAATGCTCCAGGCTGAACAGGACTATATTGAGCTAGGCAACAAATACATGACAAATATGTAAAATATGGTAAATCCCAAGGATACTGAGTTCTAATCAGAAGCTCAATAAAATACAAAATCTGAATGTAATGCACAGTAAAACTACAGAATTGGGAGGATGGACAGAGGATATACACAGCTAATGTGACTGTATGGATTATTTTATGCAGTTTCTGGTTCTGACTTTTTAAAGAAGGCATGAAAAAATGAAAAAGATAACTAATATCTCCTGGCAGCTATTTGTCCTGATCTAAAAGTCAATGCTACAGTACAAAGCATCAGAATGTCTATATTTGTATTTTACTTTTTTTTTTTTTTTTTTTTAACCTTATTCAGAAGATTGAATTTCTTTATTTACCTCTTTCATACTGGATTTCTTTGTATACTTTTTCAAATACCCTTTATCTTGATTCACCTAAAAATACAACTATTTTTTCTTTGGTATCATAAAACCCACACAAACTGTTAGATGCCTGATTATTTCAAGAATACTATGTGACACATTACAGTGGAAGAATGAAAGTTTCAGGAATAAATAAACAACTGAGTATGCCATCTTGGGCTATACTTTCATTTTGGCCAGCTGAAAGGTGTTCCAGTGCAAATGACAACTCATTCGAGTCTTTTCAATAGCTAGGGTGCTGTTAAGAAGCTGATTTACTCAGCATACAAGTCAGTGGCACCTTGCTTATTATTTTGTAGTTCTTTGCAGTCACCATAGTGTCTACAGTGCACACATGTGGAAAAGTGGAATGGACTGGCCACCCATAACACTAGCTGCTGAAAATGTCTTTTTTAGTCCTCTCCAATGCTCATACAACCCCAAATTGTTTCTTAATGGTCTTCAATATGGCCAATTTTTCTATTGTTATTTCTGCTTTGATAATATGATTGCCATGTTGTACTAACATTGCAGGGAAACTTTTCATTAAATCTCTTAGAAATCACATAAACACCCTAAATGTCTCTGTTAATGTCCTGAATTCTACCCACAGCCATGAAATGTGCTTTGTATAAAGTAGTATTATATAAATCAATGTAAATTGGATTTCTAGAGGGAGATTAGAGAAGGCCATCAATGCCTAGGTTTTCACAAATTGTATGAAGAGAGCAGTAAATCACTGTTTCTTTGGATTGATTTATGACCACTCAGAAATGTTACTCTTCAGCACCACTTTGCAAGTCCACTCATTTGTCAAATTAGAGCAAATACGAAGTCAGTAAGGTAATATTTAGTATATTTTGTATCTTTACTAATATCTGCACTGTTACTGAATGCACAGCTGTGATTCACAGAGCAGTCACATGTATTGTTGTTACTACATTGTGTATGGCAGTTTGACAACTAGTGCTGTTTCATTTCATTAACACCAGAGTGTACGATAAGACATTAAGACTGTGATAATAAATGTACATTATTTTATTTTACAAGTAACTCTTAAACCAGTGTGCTGTTCATATTTCACCATCTGACATTTATTACTGGCTACTAGATAGCAGGATTACAGCTCTTTGTATTTATTTCTACAATTCTTCTCCTTTTTGAAGAAGATCATGTTTTAATTTTTAACTGTTGCACAGTTCAAAGGACTATACAGTGTCTGTTTATTTTTTTTCCACAAAATTATAAATATTTCTTATAAATATTTCTTTTCAAATAGAATTAAGTCTTGGCTTAGGGATTTATTGCTATATATTTGTTTTCAGTATATTGCTAGGAAGGTTCACAATAAAAAGAAGCAATCGTTCTGGACAGGTTCTAGAGGAGAGCATGGAGACAAAGACAGCCTCTGAGTTCAGCATAAATAGAATGAATTTCTCCTTAGCTGTCCCTAAGCTGTCTTGATTTTCTTGTATACATCTTATCCTTTTGTCCAGTATCACATTTTTCTCTTTATATTTTACCATATCCTCTCACCTAGGATTCACCTCCCACAGCTGTTTCTCTTACAGTGATGGATCTTTGCTTTGTTCTCATGCAAATTTTACCAAGGCTGCCTTGAGCACTGTCACAGTGCACATTCCTGGCGTGTAATGGGGTCAAATTCCCTTCTCTTCAGTGGATACGGAGGACCTACCAGTGGCAGAAAAGGTGTTGCTTCAATACACAAGAGAATGTCTTTTTTTTTTGTGGGTGTTATCCAGGGGTGCCATCTAACCATATATCATGGACTTGCACCTCTTAAGACTCATTTTAAATTGTTGTCTGGACAGGTTTTATGTTGAGATAGGCAAATCTGCTGCTCTGCACAGCTTTTCATTGTCCAGATCTTTTAGATCTTCCTCCTCCTCCCCTCCCTCCCTCCCACCCCCCATTCTGTCTTAGGAAGGATCATTTGCAGGCTTTTCATAACTGTGTTTTTTCGGGGCCACAGGGACATTGGAAATGCCTTCATCCCTGCTATCTTCATCCTGTACTTTTAGCTAGCTGTTTGTTTTTTGTTTGATTGATTTTGTTTTAAGAGGATGTTGGAAAGTTTGGGGATCCTAATATGGTGCATGCTGTTGTAGAACAGATTTGGTATGGACATATGGACCTCTCACATTCACTGTGAGATTGCCTGTAATTACAGAGGACTGGATGCCATCACACAGACAGAAACTCCAGCCAGCTCCCTTGTCCCCTTTAAAAGGGGCTATGATAGCTTAGTACCTATGCAAAAACTGTACTCCACATTCTCCCTCTCTGTGAACAGCTTCTCTGGAGCTCTGGGCACCATGGTCTTTCCTTCAGTATAAGTTCAGAATTCACAACAGATTCCTGGGCATTTAAAAGACTTGCCAGAATAAAGTCTGGACTCCCGTAGCATTTTTGGAAAATGGAAGGTAGGTAGCAGAGAACCAAGTGTCTGTTGGAAGAAGGTGTCTGAAAGGAAGGCATTCTGGGGACAGGATGATGAAGTTAAATAGCATGGGAGAAAGGACAGCCTCTGTGATTTTCCAGTAATTTGGCTAACACTTCAAAGTTTGTAAGACTTCCAGAAGATTTTCCATGAGCCACCAGACCTCTAGCATACCTAAAATTGCTCCTGCTCATCGTAACACCCTGAATTCACCAATGGTCAGGTTCCCAAATTCATCTCACACATCTTTTGGCTTTTGCCAAGATCCACTAAAAAAACAACAAAAAAAAAACAAACAAAAACAAAACAAAACAAAAACCTAATATTTCTAGGTGGGTCAGCAGAATCTGAAAAATGTCATTGTAACTCGCTTTGCTGAACACTTCTTTTTCTCAAAGTTTCTCAAAGGGTTTGAAACCACTTTGAGTTTCCCTAAAATTGGCAACAATTATACTAATGAGGCAGTACTAAATAGACCCTACCTGTGCAAAATGCGAAGTAAAGAAGACCTTTCTTCAGATTTTTAGGAAACAGAGAATGGTGTGCAAGCAATTCTCAATGTGAGTTATAACTTCAGGCATGTTCGTAATTGGGTTATTAAAGAGTAATTGTTTTTGTATTGGAGCAACTAGTGAATTTACTTTAGAAATTAGTTCAGAATTGGATTACCAGCAGAAGTTGGGGTAGGTGGTCATATTTTCCTTATCATGTGCATGCCAGAAAATCTCTGTTCTGTCTGTAAAATAGCCATATGCAAACCAAACAAATGCATGTTGCAGCTTCATGCTTATTTCCACAGACACAAAGTTATCTGACAAACTCAATGCCTGCTACAAGCTACAGTCCCAAAACCAGGCTAAGACCTGATCCTATACACTTGACCTCTACTAGCACCAATTCTACCCAGCAAAGAAGTCAGAAATGCTTTCTATTAAATAGGGTTTTTCATTTTGCTCCCTTGGCAAAAGTGGCCTAAAAGAAATGTTTCTGAAGAAATGTTGCACTCTTTTAAGCTAAAATTTGTGTTTTCCCAACTTGAGTCTTTATGAACACTGCTGGACTGACAGCCTTAGAAATTGATGTCTCTATTTGTTTAGACTAAGTAGAGCATTAAGCACCTTTTCTTTTAAATGATTCAACCTTGACCTGAGTATAGTTTGGTTTCCACCTATATTTACATCCTAGCACCTCTGATGAAGAAGTCAGAGGTGCTAACTGGTGCATTAATTTTGCGATGTTAATTACTGTCTGCTAGGAAAGCCCATCATCTGATTTTGCATAGATCACCAACCAGCTGAAGGATGATAAAAGTTTTGTTCTTGACAAACTAGACAGATACTGTTCAACCAACAATACTTTTCCAAACCTTTCAACCAATTGTTCCCTACTTGTTCCCTACTTCTGAATATTTCCAGAACAGCAAAAAATTCCCCCAAATAGAAGTTTTACCTTGATATGAGTTGCGAAGTGTGAACTTGCTGTTTTAGTCATGAGTATACTATAAAATTATACCAGAAATGGGAGAAAATTTTGGAATATGCCATAACAATAATGAACAGACTCTTTTCTGAACATTACGCCAGATACGTCTGGTTCATGAACATAATTTTAGCAACTGGGTCATCTTAAGATGCACATTTTCATCAATTCTCCAGCTTGTGTTCCAGCCTTACTGGTATTCTGAAATGGCTGTAGGTGCTAGCAGAGCCTTGGACTAACATTTGTCACTACTCATCTAAAGCTAATTGGAACACGCAGTAACTGTAAACACACTTGTCCAGGCTACCTTTCTGTTCCCACATTGCCAATTCTATGGAGGTCACACTGGAGTTATGTGACAGTGAAAAAGTTGTAAGAGTGCTTTAGTCTTGTAGATGGATGTTGATCAAAGAACTGTATTGTTTAGCAGTTGGACGGTGTTTCAAAACCTGCTTGGTTTGTTCTGCCTTTCCTGAATATTGTAGATAGGATGCCTATATTTTGTACCCCTGATATGAACATTTGGGGTTCTTTTCTTGCATTGAACAAATTCTTAGGAATGAAAAGCACTTTTGATCAAACACTATAGATAAATATGAGAGCATGTTTTTTCTGTTACAGCAACAAAGCACTTAATTTTACCCTTATGCAAACCAATATAACTCTCTTCCAGAAAAAGAGCATCAAAACCGAAAGTAATTTAAAATAATTTTTCATTAGTGGTATCAAACAAAAATAATAGTAAATCCCTAAAATTTAAATTCCTAAAGAAAGACATAGAAATAGAGCAAGCAGATTTATGAAAACAGCACCATCATGGGCAGTAGGGCCTATGTAGGTGTAGGATATATATTCTTATCTTTAAGTGTTAACATTTGGGTTTTGAGGAGCAGAGCAGATTCACAGTTTCATACCTAAACTGATTAGGAAATAAAAAGAAAAACATATGGTAAAGCAATAATGCTCTTGCTCACACTGTAAGGAATAAAATTTAATGGAACATACGGTGGCACCATGTAGAAAATTAATCTGTATTTAAAGGAAAATGACCAGAGGTGATCACGTAATTATACTATAATTATATTAAGTACATTTTGCTTTTTTTTAATTTATTTATTTTTTGGTCAGATAATTCTCTTACGTGAACAAAATATGTATCTGTATTTTAAATTAACAGTTTGTTGTATTCCAAACCTAAGTGCTATTTGATGTTCTGGATTCCTCTTGATATGTTCTAAAAAGGCATTTAATCAAGTGATATCTTTCAGTCCTTTGAACAGGTAACATTTTCATTGTTGCCCCAATTGCATCTGGAAGATGCTTGTGTTAGATTGTGAGAAACACATTGTGAGAGCAAGCATAAGCTTGTACTTAGGTTTGACAGGTTTGCATCTGTCAAGGGAAAACTAAAAAGATTGAGGCTCTGATATAGAATTTTGCTCAAAAATGTCAGCCTTTAATTTTAAATTAATTCATTGAGGACTTCTGTTTATCATTGCAAGGTTTTATTTTGACTAGAGAAGTTAAGTAAAAATTACATCTTGAGCATTTTGCTGCAAGTGGTTTTGGCAGAAGATTTTGCTGAGAATATTCCATTCAGTTATTGTACCTGGTTCTTTTAAGAGGAGAATTCATAGAACAGCTGATTTTTTTCACCACAATTTTCCCTAGAATAATTGAAATGGCTCTTCCCAAAATTTCAACATGCTGCCATCAGAGCCCAAACTCTCCAAGCCAGAACACTCTTATCAGTTCAGAAGCATTTGGGATCTTTTTTGTAATGCAAATTGCCCGGGCAAATTGTCATTGTCAAATGCATTGAAGAACAGAATATTCCTATTGAACAAATTACTCACCAAGAATCACAGCAATAACGGTGAAGAGCACAAAGGCATTCCTCAATAAGTAACTTTTAACATCATCCTTTGTTATGCTCTGCACCTTTTTTTTGGCCAGAAGTGTACGTTTCCGGACTCCTTGTTGAAAGCGTTCCATCCTACTTCCACTTTTGGGATCTTCTCCGTTACCTTTAGTCATCTGTCTTGCAGAAAGTTTTCTCTTACAATTAACTTCTGTCAAAATCCCTTCAGAAAAGTGAGAGATCCTTTTCCGTGGGAGGTACTGCAGAAACCTGTAAGACAAGAAATAACAAATACTGCAATAAGATTTCAGAGGAATGGTTAGCCATATGTTTACATGGAAGCAGTTATTCTTCATCTTTCAGTGCAACTTGTATTATTTGCAATATCTAAGCTGTTGGCTGTGAGAAGAACTCTTTGAAAAGGATTTTATGAGCTGTGGAGATAGGTATCCTGTCTCTTAAGAAATTACTCTGAATTTGCTGTCATTCTGTGTTTTTTTTTTTTTTTTCCAGTTGCTAGAGATATAATAACATAAAATGGGTACAATACCTGGAACTATAAGTAATTATAATGTTTAAAACTACCTGTCAGGCTTAGTTTTCATTGGTCCATGCCATCTTAAAAAAAAAAAAAAAATCTAGCTCACCTTTACTCTAACCAGTGGAGAGAAGTATTTTGCTTGAAATGGAATGTTTAAAACGTTCTGCATTTCACATGTTTTCAAATGGTTGACTGCATTGTCTGAATTCCTCCTTTTCACATGGCAAAACCCAGCAGGAATAGTTTATTTATCCCTCAACCACAATTTAGAAGATATGCCTTTGACAGTTTTATGTTGATAACATTCATGTTTGAAGTATATAAACTATTTAGAGCACATCTGTAAAGCATCAGGAGTTATATCCCACTTAGCTTGTCACTTCTGACCATAATACAAGTTCACATTGCAGAGTAATGGCTAGCCTGGTCCAACAGCAACTACGGGGACATAATCTGATTTTAAGATATCAAACACTGAATCAACCCTAAAATGTTTTAGTATTAAAAATCCTTCATTAGAACATTATTTTTTGTTTGTTTAAAAATGAAATATTAATGTCTGCTTAGTATGAACTTATTTAATAATAGAGTCTGCACAAAGTGTTTTCCAGGCTGAAAATCCAGTTTTCTAAGTGTTCATTAATCATGTTTGTTTGATGAAATTAGAAATTCATAAATGTTCAGAGTTAGTAGTTTCCAGTGAAATCTGTCTCTCTACTTATACACAATGCAACTGTAACATTGTAATAAGACTAGTGCTTAAATACCTCTTTTTACGAAGCGCTTAAACAGTAAATACACAGAGTTTTGAATCAGCGTGTCTTACAGAAAATACCACATTGTAACAAATTTATTTTGGTGGGATTTGATCACTGCTTTTTGAATTACCTTATGTTTGAACATTGGCACTTGAGTACAATATTCTCTGTGATGGCATGATGCATGCTCAACACGTTAGAGTGAAAGCATTCATAGACTGAACTAGATATTTACATTAGTACGTATTCCAGCTTAGACACGACTACTGTGTGCAAGAAGGATTTTTTCAGACCAATTAATTTTCAGTATTTTGTAAAACACAGATTCATTCACAGTGTGTTTTCTTTCCAAGACGATTCACAGATCTGGTCTGTCCTCTATCGTTAAACAGTAAGATCAAGAGAGAACATGGTTATAGGCAAAAGTATCGTTACATTAAGTAACATACAAAGGAGGAGAGAGAAAAAAGAAGACTCCTTTCCCCAAGCCCCAGCAGATTAAAGGATCAGCTCACCTTTTCAGATCTGCAGTGTTGTACACACACGGAGGTGGCAGATAAGGCAGGGATTTCCCAGCAGATACAGCAGTTCAGCGAGTGGGAGACAGAGAAAACTGACAATCTGCATGTGCTGGGGAATACAGCAACTTACTATCCCTGTAACTTAAGGAAAGGGGAGGAGACTGTCAGCCCAGCTCTGAAAAAAAATAAAAAAATGAAAACACATCAGACAAGAGAGGAAAGCTGAGCTGCTGGAATATTGATGAGTCTTGGCACAGTGAGAACAGGGTCACTTTCTTTGTTTTTCCTTTTAGACCACTTTCACGCTTTGTCAGTTCAGCTTCATTAGAAATGCTAAATCAGAACCCAGGAAGAACTGGAGGATCACACACACACAGAGAGCGGGGACGGCTTCTTCATTCCATATTCTGGACTGGAAAGCTGAAAAGCCTCCACGTAATTACATAACACAGTTCCTGTGCTTTTCAGAATAAATGATAAAATACATGAGCATGCTAGCTTGTTCTAAAAAGAGGCATAGTGTGAGGCTATCATATATTTTCTGATCCTTAAAGACACTTATTCATGAACTCCCTCTTCCGAGGGTGGGGAACCAGACAAGTCTCTCACAAGTGACTGAAGCATTGTTGAGAATTGAGAAAAAAACCAATCAGCTATAATTCTTTGTATGTTTCTCGAAGATACACAAAATTTGTGATGAGAAATTTTGTAATTCAGCAATTTAAACTCACTGGATGCTAAGCCCCATTATCCAGCCTGCTTCAATAGCAGGGAATGTAAGATGAAGCATAAAACATCCAGTTTTGGAAAGTAAGTGGCCTTCAGTTTTTTTTAGCATTTAAAAGTTTGCACTATTGAAAAGATGCTTGGGGAGGAGAGCTGGGGGAATTCCCAAAGATTTTCACTATTAAGAGAAAATTTTCATTTTAGAGTCAATTTGAGTTCTTCAATAACTATAATTCAGTGAAATTTTCATGAGATTTTGAATGCATTTTCCTAAAAGATTACCAAATACTATGAATGAATGTTTATATAAATGTATGATAAATGTAAAAGTTAAGAATTCTGCTGCTGGATTATATTGCTTTTGATGTTTTTCTTTTTCTCTATAAAGCCATTTCATGTATATGGAAATAATCTTATGTACCAGGCACACAGAAAATAGTTAGGTAAGAAATAAAACTGGAAGAAGTATTACTTTCACACAGTCACAGTAATGGTTTTGCTAAAATGTTTGTTAATTTAAAACAGGCTTCACATAATGTGTAACATAGAGAAAAATAATTTTACATTTTAATGCAATGTAAATTGCATTGGGATTACTGTAGGTTAGTACTTGTATTTAGAACTGTAAAGTCTTGATCTTAGGTTTCTCAAGAGAGAAAGTAACAATCTGAATTGCCTTATTTGTTATTCTTTTATTTTAAAAAGCAAGAAAAATTGTTGGCTGCTTGTGTTGCAAAGACAGAAGCCACGTGCTGTATTTTCTTATACCTGTCATCTTAAAAGTCTATCTCATCATTATTTTTCCTGGTTCAGTTTTTACATACTTTCACCTTTTTGCCTGGAGATGGGAATTGACCTCTTTACTGACCTTTGGCCTTTAGCGATCTACTTGTTTGATGTTTCCTTTTGGAGTATGGCATGCCTTCTCTGAAACCTCCCAGATAAGGACTTCATTCTGCCCTGTGTTCATATGAATGGTAATGTTCCAGTTGCCTAATGGGAGCGGGGTCAGGCCCCAGGTGAGGTGATCCCAAAGTATGTCATCATTTAACACTTTAATTAATAGTAGAGTCTAGGAGAAACAAGTATAATCCAATGAAGGAGAATTAGCTATTCCATGAGACAAAATGGAAATAGACAATACGCAATCTTATGGTTTAGTTTAACTTCAGCAGCAATATTTTTATTAGCTCTTAGAGAGCAACAGACAGCGCTTAGAAAAGCAGAATACTAACTGAACTCTTCTTGGCAACATGTTCAAAAAAAATTATTATTTTTTTCTTGTCTCTTTCCTTTCCTGACATCCTTTCCTTTTGTTAATTTACTTATCTTTGGTAGTGAAATAAGGAAACTTATAAGGAGTATATAAAGAACACTATCCTCCATATTGCAATAATCATGTATATTATGTATCCTTGGATAAGAATAACTGAGTCACAGTTAATAGTACAGTGTCTCCTGGCCAAACATATTTGCAATAAACCTACTTTCAAATATGCAATCAATTTAACAGATTTATTATACAGTCTTTAATTACCAGGACTAGGATGAGATTTGCGATTTTACTGGTTAAACACTTATATCTGTAATTTTCAGTAGTACTATTAGTTTCTACAAAGAACAACTTAAAACATAGAAGTTCCTAGAAATATTGCAGACTTTATTTCAAACCAGCCAACACCAAGAATATGGGAAAGCATTTTTATATAGTGACAGAGCATAAGTGATCTGTGCTACCACCAATTTCACATTGACATAATCATTTCTACATGTTAAGTTTTTTTTGGTTTTGTTTTTGATTTTCATAAAGAAAAACAAAGAACAATGTGAGGTCTTGAAAAGTTTGTCTGTGTTGGCATTTAACTCAGCATCCTTGTTTCTGTTATGGGCTTCATTTCCAGCCCTTACTTGACAGTGCACTCAGTTGGTTAACAAAGAAGGAGATGCACGGATAGGGTAAGGCTGGCTTTAACTCGAACTTTATCCTTACAAGCAGCATGGATTCAGTCATCTGAATCATGTATCATAGTGAATTCAAGCCCTGTTTTGGTATGGCTAGCAGAATCAGTCAGTAAATGTACTTTGCACGTTGGCAAAGTGCCTTTTGTAAAATAAGTAAAGGTACCAGAGTGGAAGCCGCTGTTCAGACATAAAGTATTGTTATTTTCAGCTGACTAGAGCTATCAAGCAAAACCCCAGGGACGTCAAATGTAGCAAATGCAAAATGTGCAAGTGAAACAACAGGTTGTACAACCATTTCCTTTTCCAGAGTGTAATAAACCCAATATGAGAGCTCAAGTATCCCAGCTGAGATAGTCTTTTTAACACTACAGGTAAACAAGTTTTCATGTTAACAAATCAGCACTGTCAGTTAATGCTGGCTGTATATTCATTGTCACAAAGTTTTAGGTAGAAGCTCAGTGACGTACTGTTACAACGTGATTGCAATCCATGTCACAACGGCAAAATTGGAGTGATATGCTTGTGAAAGAATATGTTTATTCATATTAAGTTGGTATGTCCCCAGTCTTCAATTGAGTTTAACAAAACGAGAACATATATTACTCCCTTGCAAGTTCCAACCCATCTTAGAACAATTAATTAAACTGTTAGACCCTGTTTTGCTAATGAAGAAACTGAGGCTGTGAGAGATCAAATTTATTCCTTAAAAGTTAGCAAATATTTGGCAGAGTTAAGACACAGCCTTAGGCTCCTGAATATTTCCACTGGACCATGGCATGTTTTTTTCCTGAGATACTAGATTGGCTCTTTCCTTTTTTGACCATGCTAAAATGATGATGAGAAATTGAAGTTTGGTCTTTGTTTCCTTTCGGATCTGCTTATCACAGTGGGATTTGACAAATGCTTCAGTTTTTGCCAGATAAATATGAAAAAAATACTTCATTTTTGACTAAGATCTGATGCAATGGAAGTTAACACTGTAATGTATATGCTTATATGTGCTCTACACACATCAAAGAGAATATAGGCTATGTTCTGTTAGCAAACATGAAAAGAAAAAGATCTGTGGGTCCATAGCTGGCACTGAGGACCCAGTATTTGCAGGGTATGTACTCATAAAGTGTTACTATCAATTGCTGTTAACTCTTTTTTCTGACCCAAACACCCATTAGTGTTAGGACTGTATGATCTGGTTTTGTCTTACCCTGATCACGCTATCTAAGACCACTCCAGGATATGAATCAGAGCATGTCACTATTGGTCGATTTTAGTATAAATTTTCCTGTACTGGTTACTCTGAACTTGAGTTTTTCTGTGCTGCGTAACAAGTCATTGGCCAAAACCAAGTATCAATAAAAATGGTGTTGTAAAATGTTCTGTTGATGGTGAAGATTAAATGATTGTTATAAAATGTTACTCTTCTGATAAAAGAACATTTAAAAGCAAGGTGTTTTTTCTGAGATTATGCTAAATGATTAGTAATAATGGGCACAGCAATCAACAGGACTCAGACTTTCAGTATTCTATATCTACATCTCCATTTTGTGTCCCACTAGTCTTAACATTGCTATCTCAAGCCAGCCAACAAATTCTCTTGGTTATTTTTATTCCTACATTCTGAGGTCTTGTCCCATGAAAATAATTGTGATTTTTATGTTTTAGAGCTCTATCGGTTTTCAGTCAGAAGTTGTGCAACAAAAACATGGTATTCCTTTCTGCTCAGTGACAATTCCCAGCAGAGAAACACGAGCCTACAGTATCTTCATTCAGCATCATCGGCTGCCTGGGCCTAACGACATACTGTGTGTCTGACTGCAGCTGAACAGACAACCTTGTTTCCTTCCAGCACCAGGAGTCAGCTCATGCACTCACTCCTGGGAGAAAGGGGAAGGGAAATGAAGTTAAATCAGCAGAGAATGTTGCTTATGAACTTTTCCCCTGAATGTCTTATCACGATTGTGAATGTACAATGCAGTAATTCTCGTCTTAGCAAAGAATAGGCAAGGCTGCCTAGGAAGGGATGGGAGATAGACAGGCATGTCATTGTAACAACTCTAATGGGATCGCATTGATAGCTGATTGAGTTTCAGATCCAAACTTCTTCGCATTTTGTCTTCACTGGCTTCCCCACGGCTAGTAGCAATGACTCAAATGGGCTCTGGGGGACAGACAGGTTCATTTGAAGAGCTGATACAGCATTCTGGCTCCTTACAAAAGAGCATGGTATTGGAGCCAGAGACTTGCTCCCCCCTTTCTCTCAGGTCCCCTCTATTTCCTCTTCCTGATTTTTTTTTAATTTTTTGTTTAGTTTTTAAACCTTTTCTCCGACCAGATGTAAACTTTCCTAGCATGTGAATTGACTAAACTACTGAACATCCTGCAGGGAAGCCCTGGCTGGAAGCACGCACTGTCACGGATACGCGGCTGCCTCCGATCCCTGCTGGTCACGGTAGCAACAGAGCAATGACGCCACATTTGTCCTATTTTAGGAAAATAGCACTGTTGGTGGGTGTCTCACTGGCTGAACAGTTTTCTGTCTTTATTCCCTACTGGACTTGCTGTTAAAAGAGCCCATTTCTTGAGTCCTGTAATGCTCTTTATACTGGATATTTTTTACACAAAGTAGAGGCTTGACACTAGAGCAAGGAACTAGCCTGTACAATGGACACGGTCTCAATTTCCCTCCTTTTTAAGTTCCTTTATTCTCTCAACACGAACTCCTTAAACAAAGCAAGAACAGATAGGTGAGAAACAAGACTAAAGAGCAACACTTATTTCTAAATTAAATAGAGTATTATCTACATGAAACACACATTATATGAAATATTGTTTGTTTGTTTGTTTGTTTTTTGATATCTTTGCCCATCATTATCTTTATAATGAAACAGTGGTTTATCAGCTATTTAATACATCCTAGTGTGTTGCTAGAATAGCAAGTATGATAAATACAAAGAAAACCACTCATTTGTGTGAAACTCAGTTAAGGAAACTCATTTATTTGGAGCAGTAAGCTAGCATGACTTTTAAAATACACATTTACTAGAGTAGGATCATAATTACTGCAATCAAGACACATAAAAATCTTTTGTAAAAAGAATTATAATTTAAAAGCACACAGCTCAAAGTTGCTGTTATAATAACGACTATAATAGCAACTGCTTAGCATTTGGACATTTTTTTGGCAGGAGGGCTTTGTATTGTTTATTGTGAGAAAGAAACAGGCTCTGAGAAAACATGCAAATTTTCAGCAAGGGAAAAAGCAGCACCAGGTTTGGAAAACTGAACGGCAGAAAGTCTTCTTTGCTTCTATCTTGCCACACTGAGATGATGTAAAGTTGTTAAATTCTTCTGGATGATCTTTGTTTCCTACACCATGAAAGATCTCACAATATCTGTTTCACAGTACCCCTGGCATCTAGATATTCAGGTTGTGCAGCAGTCAGCATTTATTTTCTTGCTGTGTTTTTCATTCTGAAATATCAATCTCTGCTGTGATCCAAGGCATACAGAACTCATTGGTTATCTGTGATTTACTTGAAAGAAAATAGGAACAGTCCTTTAATATTTATTACTCATTGTTCTTCTTGAAATATTACCAAGTGCCTGTCATCAGATCTATAGAAGAAATAAGCCTATGAAGGTGTTAGATGGCAGGGAGAACAGGGATGCTACATAGATTTGCTATACAACATGTAACTTCGCTTTTTCATGCAGTCACTCACTCCATCCCTCTGCTCCTTTCTGAACTTCAGCCCCAGTTGAGGGCTGCCTTCTCTCTTGTCCTCTTTGGTAGAGCAACTACTCTCAATGTCTTATGCGTATTCAGCGCTCTGCTCCTTTCTACTTCCATTAAGACTCTTTCCCCTCTTAATTCTTGGTCCAACAGCACTTTTCTTTGAGTCAGAGAAAGATGATTAAGGATAGGTCTTCTTTTCATTTGATTCAATGAATTCAAGTTTTGAAGGAAGCTTGGATCTTGGTCTATTTGTTTCTTCACCACCTATTCCAAGTCATTTCCTCTTTTGTGCTACTTCTCTGTGTAGACAGTAATTCTCTTTCCTCTTTAGTCACTCATATTCTCTTTTCCTCGAAGGTTTTCTTGCCTGGCTATTTTGTTCTTTACCTGTCTGTCTTCTTTTTTCCCTTTCCCTTTTCCCTGTGTTCTGCTTATACTGACTCTCAGTTTTTTTAGGAAATAGATTTGAAGGTCTCATTCACACTGATTTGTGCTCATGGAGGAGATTATATTACAAATGTACATCTGGGGTTGGTAGATCAGTGAAGATGCACTCAAACAGCAGCATGCTGAGGATTGGTTAGACAGAAATCTCTCCCTCCTCCAACTAATCATAGAAGGTCTGCACAGTAGAAGAGATTTCCATTTGCAGCTGCAAGGATGTTAGTTCTTCTGCTCTAAACAGGGATGTTTCTTCCGCCTACAGACTGAATGCAAAAAGGAAATTATTTTAATTAATTTGTTAAACCAAAGGGAATGTCAGTGTGATCAGCCAGATACCTTTCAAAACAAAAAGGTTTAGGCCAAAACAGGGGGAAATAGGAGGCAATTCTTTTGAAGTGTGCTTTATACAAGTCTTTCACATAGCTCCAAAAATGCCTGTATTTCTTCCAGTTATGTCTACCACCTAGTGTTAACTTCAAAATAGTGAAGTATTGGGTGCTTTACTTAGCTGCTCTGTGAAAGGCTTCCATTCACCACCAGTCCCAGCTCACTCCATATGCAGGCAAAACTCCAGTGAAGACAATGGGAGTCCAGGTCTCTTGACTCACATTTTGCTCAGGCAAAATCCCCATTGTCCCGTGATTGCTTTGCTCAATGATCAGTGATTCAGAAGTGCTGAATAGGAGCCCAGTCAGCTGTGCTTTGATATTAACTTCCTGATGATTCATTAATTCCATAATATCACTATTGAATTCTTTGTACAATTACCAAGCAATTTCGGTTTAGTCTATAACATTAAAAAGAGAATGTGTCACCTTGGGAAAAGCATCCCTAAAACACTATTTTATATGAGATCTGAGATTCCTGCTAATCCCAGTAATTTGAAAATTCAATTCTTTGATCAAGTTTCTGATATGTTATTATAGGCAGAATTCCAGTGATGCAGAGACTCAGAATGGGAGAATAAAGTAAGAGATGAATGAAATTAGTTGGTAACATTCAGCAGATTTTGTCATGCTCTATGCAAACAGCTTAAATGAAGATGCACAAACTTTGTACAATCACAAACTCTTAGTCTTCAATAGGTCAGTAAGTAAAGAATCTCAGAATTCTTAGAACTGTTGAAATCTTGTGTGAACTTTATGAATTGTATTTTACTTTGATGGACCAATGTAAATACCACGAAAATAAAGTATGTTTTGCCTCACATTAATTTTTTCATATTCTGCATTTCCCTTATTTTATTAAAGATGTGTGAACAAATTCATTCTTGTTTTTCTTCCGATACATAAAGGTTTTTTAAATGTTGTGCAAAAGAAATGAAATGTAAAATGTGACTAATTTCATTAATCTCACCAATGTAACTGCTTGTCTAGATTGTGTTTTTAAGGTTTCTTATGTAAATATTTTGAAAAGAGGATTTTTTTAAAAACATTTGCAATGTACTACAAAGTTATACTCTAAATAGATATAGCATTAGTAAACTTTATTTGCATTACTATAAACTGTAGGAGCCATCTGGAATAATAAGTCCCACCTTCTGCAAAAATAAATAAATAAATAAATCACCACCACTCTGTTAGATGTGGTAGCTGTATTCAAAAAAATTTACTACTCTGCATACCACAGAACTTCCCTTGGACTACATTAAAAATGTAGGTCTTTAGTACAAGTCCCTCAAAGCCTCAGAAATTACTAATAGTATAATTTAGGGGACATGACACACATTGTGCATTTATCAAATGAATTTTGATTTCACTGGGATCATGGTTCCTCCCTTTTTCTCATTAGGCATGATATAGAGTCACAGAATCACAGAGTGGTTTGGGTTGGAAGGGACATTTAAAGATCACCTAGTTTCAACCCCTCAGTCATCATACTCTTGTATAGGATTATTTTTAGATAGTGTAATCATATAGAATATTCACTCATTTTCATCCTTCTCTAAGCAGTTTTCAGGGCACACTATCTTTCTTTTTTCCTTTGAATCCTCATGCTCCTTAAAAATAAACATATACACATACATAAAGCTTGTGTTTAGGTAATAGTACAAATGCACATAGTATATGTGTAAAGTAGAACCCCAGAAGCCATTTTGAAAATACTGTTTGCAACAGCATGCAAATGTTGTTGTATGTTATGGTACATCAGAGTATAGCAAAATGAGTATAAATTTTCAGTTATTTTTAAATGATTTTTTATCTTTTAGAATAGAATAGTTCAGTTGGAAGGGACCTTCAAAGATCATCTAGTAGTCTAACTGCCTGACCACTTCGGGGCTAACCATTTGCTTTAGATATTACAAACAGTAGTAACAATATTTTACTAAGGTATTTCTAAAATTTAACAAAAAAAAAAATGCTATCTATGACACTTCAGAATCTTTATTAACAAAAAAGTGTGTACCCTTCACATCCATCCATGGTAAAGTTGTCTATAAAAGAGTCAGGAACATTTTTCCATAGCAGATTATTCTTGAAAAAAAGAGTAACAGTCAATATATTTTAGGTCTCGTAACACATTAAAGTAAATATTATTGCCACAAAAGGAGCACAACATGGGCAAATGTGTTTAGTTTAGCTTAGTTTAGTTTAGTTTTCATTGATATTTGTGGACATAACTTTGAAAATTATATTAAAATCATAGTATTTCTTGATGTTCTGTTTTTCAGATTTTAACCTTAAACCTGTAGCAGGCTGAAACATTCTGAGTAGAATAAAATAATGACTCTTACAATAACTAGTAAAAAAGAAATGCAGCATAAAGATTCTGCATCAGCTCGTTAAAATCAAATAGTAGTACGAAATTTCAGTTTCCTTTGTAATATTGAAAATGATACTTTATGTATAATTATCATCTTCACATTGTAAATGTGAATATTTATATTGTAAATGTAAATATGAACCAACCACAGAGGTATAATTCTGTCTGGATAATTACACTCAATCTGAATATTTAACACGTTATCTATATGTGCCACTGTTTTGAAAAGTTTCTGAACAAGAAGACATGAAACATACCCAGCTGAGGGTCTAACTATTGAAACTGTCTGAACAGATATTAGTCAACACTTATATGGTACAAACGTTTCCTTTTTAAATGTAAAATGAGAAAAAACATTCTAGTATCTTTCACCAGATGCCAAATTAATTGTGAGAGTTAGAAGTTTTTGAAATAATTTTAAAGTATGATAAAAGTAGCGGAAACTATCTGTTCTTCCAAGTACAGATGAATGAACATGTTCCTATACCGTAACCACATATACATATGGACTTAAGATTTTAGCTAGTATTAACATAAGTCAGTATCTGACTGTGTTGAAGTTGGATGTTTTCCAAAGGTGTCATTGTAGAGAATCCTTTGCAACTTCAGTTTAGTCATTGATTTTTACCTTGTTCAGAAGATATTCTTCAATCTGAGATAAAATGTTAGAGTATCCACCACTTGATTTAGATATTTCTTAAAAAAAAAAAAAAAAAAAAAAAAAAGTTCTTTTAAAAGATTTTTTAAAAAGACTATTTCACAGTCATTCAATCACATTACTTACTAGGACCATTCCACAGAATTGAAGACTTTTCTGACTCCTATATTGGCTGTTTATGAGCCAACACAATCTGCAGTTTTGTATCAAGAGCTAGAAGTGGCTTTGGAACAAATCCTTGATCAGCAAGTGAGACTACAGGACTACAATCTGAATTGTAGCAATATCTACAAATCATTTAGGAACTTTCCTATTTGAAAACTCCTTGTTCCTGTTTAACTTCAATCAACTCCCAAAATGATCCAACAAATATCTGAGCCAGGTAAGAATAAAAGTCAGGATGGTGTAGTGAGGGCATAGTAAGGGGGGCAGGGTCAAGGGGAAGAGGACACTTTGGAATTGGTGAGGTTTTTGGTGGTCCCACTCATCTTAGAAAATAAAGTGGCACAGGGTATGTAAAATATTCCCAGGGATGCAAAGGAGCATTCATAAGTATATGTTATAGTTAATGACAAACATAGTACTATTTCTCCGTTGTTTATTCATCGTTTATTTGTGTGTCAATGCTTGACTACAATACTAAGTGCTTTCATGTCAAAGACTTAGTCTTAACAGTTCTCAAATGTCATTCATGTAATTTTTGGAATGCCTTTTGGATGAATGTCATTTTGGGAACAGCTTTAGTATCTTGCAAAAAGCAAATTCAATATATATTTCAGAGAGGCATAAATAGTTCATTAGATGTATAAGCCTATCCATTCATTATTAAATATCATTAGCTAGTACAGGTTTTTATCATTAGAGATGTAACTACAATATTTCTAAATGCCAAGTGCTGTTTTTTTGTTGTTGTTGTTGTTGTTTTGTTGTTATTGTTGTTTTTTGTTTTTGTTGTTTTGTTTTGTTTTTCCATAATGAAGATATTGTATGCTTTTCTTATGAGGATTATAGTAAGTTTTAATGTCATAGATTTTGGTTTTTAAAAATACAGTAAATGGAAGAACAGTCAGATTCTCCTCTGCGAAACAATCACACCAGCAGAGCAAAGGTGGTGGGAGTTGATGAGCGGCCATGGCAAATGGGCTGGTGCATGACAAACATCAGGCTGGAGGGCTGACAGGTCATTGCTGGTGGTGCATGTGTCTACCAGAAGCAGAGAAAAAGAGAAAGCAGGTGCAGCATGGGTGAGCAAAATCCTGGTAGGGAGCTGAGAGTCAGACCTTCTTTGGAAAAGGGTTGTCACAGGGAATGCACACTTTCCTGAACTTGGAAATGAACTGTTATCTCATATGCTCAGTACTCAGTGAAATAGAATCTGGAGTACATTTTTGAGAAGGAAGAAGAAGTACCTGGCTGTCATCTTTCTAGTTACCAATCTGCCTCTGCTCCATAAACTGGTTAATGCTTAGGCCAAGAGAGCTCTTAATCTTTACATGTCCCTCTGCTGTTAACAATATATTAAATATCTCTTGAGTGAGAGAAATACTCAGTAAAATCTGGATGCTGTTATAGAGGCAGTACAGATTTAGTGATTCTAAACACTAGGCTTTAATATTTAAATGAGCTAAATGAGCTATATATGTTAATCTTAAAACTATTATTTTCATGCTAAGATCTTTGAAGTCTTTCTCTGGACAGTAATGTATAAGTTCTACCACAGAGCAGAGAAAGCAGAAAGTTTTACTTGGTAATAATGAAAGCAGCCAGGCCAGAGCAGTTTGCATTCTGCCTACCTTGCCTACCTCACACACAGAATGGCCTTTCCCAAACCAACAAGCAAGAGCCTCCCCTATACAAATTATGCTTTCTTCTTCTCCAACAGCCTATAATGTAAGAAAATTCCTTGGCATTCTTCTGTACTTGTAAATGTGAATGTCAGTACATTCACTGACTTTTACAACACAGAAGTTCAGTGTAAACAGTGCAATTTATTAGAAAATATGCAAAGATAAAAAAAGTTTCTATATGAAGGTGTTGGGACAGAAAAGTCTTAAAAGGGATCTTCAAAAAAAAAATTAATAATGACTATCATTGTGTATTATTTCTCTAGTTATAAATTATAAGTTATTCTGTTAAATTTACTAAATCATGTTATTTGGAAAATATTTTTACATCATTTTTGGGCCACCAGTATTTGGATAAGAGTCTTGCAGACAGGAAAATATTAACTTCCTTCTTGATTTAGGAAACAAGGAATCCTGCATTTTCTCATTGTAAATTCTACCAAGATTAAAATGGGAATGTTATAAGGAAAGTTAGATATAGCAATATTTTGCCAGAGGTGCTCTCAGGAAATTCTGGGGGGGAAACTGTTCTGATTAGCTACTGCATCCCTTTTAAACCTAACATTCTTCTGAGTTCAGAACAGCTTCCAGACCTGTCTCTTGCAGCATGTTAATCCATCGCTGACTGTATTACAGACATATGAAACTTGAGGGACAAATCTCTCAGATACATTTTTGCAACCTCATTCATGTCAGTCTACTTTTCCTCTTTATGCTTGCCTCTCCCTTTTGTTCACAACTATGCTAATGAGTGAAATCTTCTGGGCATGAGTGTACAGTGCCTTTTTCTAGTTAAAGTGGTTTTGTTTTCCTATTCTTTATTGTTTTCTTGATAAATCTGCGCTTTGATCTTGAAGCTGCTTTCCTCCTGGCACAATTCTCATTCCCGTGGTCCCTGTGGATTCTTTGTGAATGAAGAGTGAAAAGCAGAGTGTCAAAGCTCTCAATATGAGGATCTGAGAGTTCAGATTCAGATGAAGTATAAGAAAAATGTTATTTTATTTTCAGAAAAATCTGCAATCTCTGGGCAAACACAGAGAAAAAAATGACATTTCACATAGCCGGCAGTAACAGTTATGAATTCCTTCCCAGGGCTACTGTGAAGAAATTTCATACAAAACTTAGATACTTGTAACTGAAAGAGTGGATCAAACTGACTAGGCCATTATTTCCCAATCATGATAACTTTTACCAAAACTCAAAAATAGAACAATGAAAACATCTTTAGAAACTTTTTTTTTCCTCAGATCTGTTTCAAACTAAGGTTTTAATTAAGTTATAATTGGAAAAAATAAAATAAAATAAAATATTTAGAATTCCCTTTTCATAGATGGTTTATGTGAAATTAAATTCCTATAGTATGCACCTTCTCTGTAACCTGCTCAGCAGCAGGAAGTTGATATCTGAAGAAGCTGGGACAGCTGTTTTCCTTAAGCACCGTGATACAAAGGTCTCCTTTTTATACAATTCAATGACTGACAGTGATTCAAGATACACCATATTGAGAATACAAAAACTGGAAAGACGTTAAGAAATATATATATATATATATATTTTTTTAAGCTATGTTTCTCTGGATATGATCTTTTTAAACTTAAAAAGTACTGTCATCAGCTGTTGTGCATTTGGAAATGCCTAATTTTGAAGAAGAATGTCAATGGAACCCCTGCAATGATCTTTTTATTCAGAGCATACGCACTAGAATAATAAATACAGCATGTACTGCTGGCATGATACATTCTTGACTCTTCTTATTTTTCATTCCATGTTTGTGTTTACAAAGGTCGATATGTTGGCACAGTGGGAATCGTATGTTTGCCCTCCAGCCATATACAGTCCTGTGATACAGGCAGCCATGCTGGGAGTGCCCTGGTACCCTGCCAAAACCCTGAACCCTGTGATCAAAAGCAATTATTTTCTCCATGGGCAAGAGGTAATTCAATCTCTGCGCTTGTTCAGTTTGGGCTGAGGGTGATGAACAGTTTAGAAAACACCTTTTGTATTTTCCTGATGATTTGGGGACTCCATATGGTTAGTGGAGTAAACCTTGCAGGAATTTCTGTTCCATGTGCTTACCACTATGACTAATTTATCTGAAGTTTCATGTGTTCAGAAATCCATGTTTCATAGAATATGAGTTTGAATGTGTATATTGATATGTTTGGTTTCCAACTATCAGGCCAGCTCACATTATGCAACCTGCAGTTAGAGGATCCTGTGTGCACACTATGAGCACAGATTCAGAGAATTTAAGGGATGTTTTGTTGTACCTAAGCAGATGTGCAGAGAGAAGAAGAGATTGTTTTTAAAAGAAGAGGAAGAAGAGATTGTTTTTAAAAGAAGAGGAAGAAATGTACATTCTTCAGCATATGGGTTTAATGTATGATGACAAATGTAGAAGAACCTCAGCAGTCTGAGCTTGTTGTCTCAAAGGGATGGCCTGATAATGGAGAGAGATCAAAGCATCTGTAAGAATTGAGATAGCATCCAGCATTCCCAGTGAGGGCTGGGCCTTTTGTGTTGATTAAGCACAGAAAACAGACAGTCAGTGCCCTGAAGGGCTTTCTATTTGAGCACAAAGAATTAGTAGGTTGTACCAAACATACCAATTTGTTGGAGAATTGGTCCTGCTGTCAGAGTCCTATGCAACATACTCATTTCTGTTTGTTGTTCTGAGCCTGGAGACTGGGAAGGAAGGAGTATTAAAAGGAATGCAGGGATGGGAAACAGACACAAAGTCTTTATAGCTGGAAATTTGCCAAGAGTGTGGGGCCTTACGGAGGCATTTGGTTGAAGATAAAAGTATCTTCCAATTAGTTACACGAATTTCAAGAGGAAAGTCTTCCAAAGCACAGTATCATCATAAAGGAATTGTAATCATGTTTAGGATTTTGGTCCTGAAAGGAAAAAAAAAAAAAAAAAAAGAGAGAGTGTAAGATTCTTACAACAAGAGGTAATATTTACAGTGTCACAATTTGGCATATTTCATTTCCTATAAATTGTCCTGGGCCTGTAACACTTCGAACTGCTAAGACTTAGGAACTTGATGTATATGTAAGATTCCCACTAATTCCTGTGAATTTGACTTGGTTTGCCTGAAATGTTTTAGAGGTTCCTGAGTAGTAGATCTGCAGGCAGGACTACTGCAAGGGGTAAGCTCTGTTAGGGGCACACCAACAAGCAGCCAGGGTATGAAGAGGACTCATAGCTGCTTGGCTGGTACAGCTGCAGCTGGAAAGGATGCCTGCCCTTTGTGTGCCCTAAAATACCTGCATTCTGCTGCTGTGTGTGGTAGGTATCTCCAGTGAAATTTGCAGGAAATGGGAGGGAAAAGAAACAGAAAAAGAGCAGAACAATCTCCTAGACCGCCCAGAAGTACGAATGACATAATTCAGCTCAGCTGCAAACCAATCCTATCTGTATGTCTTCCAGGCAGGGTTCAACGTCTTCATATTCTGACACTAGCAAGCAGGAAGAATCTGGCTGGCATTTAAGATGATAATTTAAGATCACATGGTTGTGCAGTACACTGCTGTGGCTCAAAATTAATTGTTTTTCTGGATTATTCAAGTAACAAATAGAATAATGACTCCTTCCCCCTCTCTTGTGGAGTGACATATTTCAAACAGTTTATTAATGCCTGTACAAGAGACCCAACAAGGCTGAACAGAAATGGAGTGCTCATTTTTTGTTTGTTTGTTTTTGAATTCTCTGAAATTTTGTTTTATTATTTGTCCTGTGTTCCAGTTGTGACAGTGAATAAAATATACTTTTCTACAGTAACTAGTAGTAAAGATAATTTGGTTCCATTTTTATTTTCGTTCCTGCTATGCCCTCACAGTAATTTTTGCATGACTTGATGGTGGGGACTCTAATGAATGTAAACTGTCCTCATCTTTGCTAAGCAATTATGGCTGAGTGTCACAATTCTTTTTCTCTTTCACACCGCAGTGACTTTCACACAGCTGCAGAGCATTTTTTGGTTCCATTGATAGGTTTACACATTGTCTCCACCTGTTTTAGCCTCTAGGGCTGACTATAAAATGCTTAGATATGGCAATAAAGCTGGCAGGGCATGCCAAAGTCTTGGTTTATAAACTCCGCTGACCTTTTTGGACAGTGCATTTTTGATCATTTTATCTTGCTTTTCTCAACAACTCTTTTTGTTAGAGTTGTTTTTTCTTGGCTCTTCTCTTGGCAGAACAGCTGCTTCTCGCTGGCCACTGGGTATGGCCTTATTTTATTTATTCTTGTCTTTAACTTTTGTAGGGCAGCCAGATACATGGGGATGGGTGTTATATAACAAATACAATAAATAAATAAAGCCCTATTTGCTGTCCACAGTGAAAGCTGTGGTCATGGAGAAAGCAGTTCATTACACAAAAATGCCCTGTTTGATCCTGTTGGGGCAAATGGCTAAAAAATAGGAGGGGTAGTTAGAACAGTTTGAAAGTTGAAAAGTGAAATTAAAAGGAAGCCAGCCAGTTTAAGGACAACTGGTCAACTTGTTGAATGATTTGGTTTTAAAAAAAGATTGAAGCATAAAATGTTCCTTTCTATAAAACAAGCCACTGGATTTACATTTAAATTCTTAATCCTTCCAAATTTAAAATGTTTGAAATTCAGGTTGCTGCTGGCACTGGCCACTGAGAAGCAATGCCAGAGTCTCAGTGTGCTGTGGAAAGTTGATTATAGGAAGCCAAAAGACTGATCAAGGATTCACGCACTGCAAGCAGTCATTGAGTTTACTTAAAACACTAGGATAAATTTCATAGCCTTTAGAACTCTAAAAGGGTTTTAATGAGGAGGTCAGTAGGGTCTGGCTTTGCAGTAGGCTCTAGAGCTTGAGAAGATGCTTTTGATAGTATTGCCTGCCTTTCCAAACATTATAAAGACTTGAGACTACTTCTTCTCTACCTTTCACCTCTATAATACTCATCTTGCAAGTTCCTTTCCCTTTTCTCATTTTGCCCTTTGGTTAGTCCCTCTTACTTACTTCCCATGACATTACTTCTCCTCACTCCTTCTCCTTACTTGTCTCCCCTTGAACTCCTTCTTTCTGTGCTATTCTCTAGTCATTGGAATCAGACACTCTTAGTATTATTTTTCCTTTAGGGGCTGAGGAGTAAGAAGTTGTCATTGATTGGAGAATGTCTCCCAAGCTGAACAGTAGAACTGAAGATATGCCAAACTATTCTGTTTGCATTTTGATTAAGAGAGGCCTGATGATACATTTAAACATACCATTAGAACAGAACCTTTGTTTTTCTGGTACTGCAGTGTTTAGCACACATATGTATCTTCATCTCTGTTAGCAGCAGCATATTTTCAAAGATATTTTAGTGTGTCCTTGCAGAAGGCCAATCACATTCAGAAAATGACATTCATCAATGAGAGTACAGCTGATAGGCCGAGGGAAGTTATTTTCCCCTCTGTGTGGCACTTGTGAGATGTTATTTGATAGACAGCATCAAGTCTTAGGCTTCCCAGTACAAGAAAGACATGAACATTCTGTGAGTCCAGCAGAGAGCTATGAAGCTGCTGATTATGCTGGAGCACATGACATACGTGGAGAAAACTATGGGCTGTTCTGCCTTTAGAAGAAAAGACAAAGTGAGGAGATTTAATTGCTGTCTCCAAATACCTAATGGGAGGGTGTAGAGAAAATGGGTACAGACTCTTCTCAGAGGTGCTCGGTAGAAGGACCAGACTGCAATGGACATAAGCTGAAAGAAGGGAAATTTTGACTTGACACAAGATATTATTTTGTACCGCAAATATGATTAGACTTTGGCACAGGGGACCAGAGAGGTGGTGATATTCAAAACCTAACTGGAAAAGGCCCTGAGCAGCAAGACCCTAAATCACACATTTCTGTGAGTCTTTAGACGTAGTGTTGACATTGCACAGTGTCATTATGTCTTGAGAATATTACTATGAAAAACATAGTAGAATGTGATTTAGGCAGCAGCATACTACGGATAATATAAGCCAGCTCCAGAGTAACAGGGATCAAAATTCTCTTGAGCTACTGAATTTATTTATATTTTGCAGAAGTAAATGCAATGTTATTTTAACTTGACCTGAGATGTACATTACCATAAAATACGCCCCATGTCTGCTTCCATGAATATAAATGATGTCGTAACAAGATTTCATCATTGTTACATGGAGTCAATATAACAAAAATACAGTATTTAGATACTAGAAACATCACCCCCAAGTTTGGATTTATATATTTGCCCAAATTTCAACTTTTAAAACTATTATGACCATATTGATTCTTTGCTCTGTTTTTACATCTTAGGCACATCTGTCAGATCAAACCTATGAAATGATAATAACTCCTTTGGTTGGTTGGTAACTTCTTTTAATGTGTTAGATGCCTGGGTCTTTTTCAGCCATTTATGCATGTAGGTTGGAGTAATACATATAATACATAAAAATCTGTATGGAGTTTGCATAATTTATAAAAATTAATGTTAAAAAATTGTACTGAGACAGCTCTAAGTATATACAAAACTGATGTTCTGTACAATCAAGTTTCAACAGGATTTAATAAGAAAACTTTTGCTACTGTGTTTCCTTTGAGCCACTTGGAGAATATTAGTTTTCAGAAAATGGAATTAGAGACTGTTTTAGAGACTTTTTTTTTTTTTTTTTTGTCTTTGGATTTTTGTAAAGTTATATTTTATCATGGGGCAGATTAGGAAAAGCCTGAACTTGTGAGTAAAAGAGCCAGAAAAAAAAATGTGCCAGTTGCAGGAATATTTTAATGCTCAAATATCCTAGTTCACTGGTCTAGAAGGAATTCAAATTACTGGGCCAAATTTGGGGAAGATAAGAATGAGATAATTTACACCTACTTCTGCGGTGCATAAACCCTCAGGACAAATTCTTCCATTCACTCTGAGTTTCTAGCTCAGGGCAAGTATTAAATTCATTCTCTCTATTGCAATGCACACATAATTTTCTAAGAAAGTATTGTCCCTAAAGCACCCCCTTGAAGTTTTCATCACAGTAACTGTTGATTATCTCTCATTGGTTTCTCTGTCAAACCTTCTGCCAGGTCAGTCACAGATTTTCCAGTTTCTCCATGTTGCTTTCCTGAGTGCTCTGCTCTCTCAGTTGCTTACACATCTTGTCATGTGCATTCATTAATAAGAACATAAAATTAACTGAGCTAAAGTCACTACTACATATATATAATTTATTATTATTATTAGTGTATATATGTGTTGTTTTTTTTTCCTAAGAACATAGGTACAAGGATGTTTGCCTTTGTGTTCCAGATGGCCTAATGTGGGAGTTGGATAGCTGTTCCAGAGTACATCTGGAACACAGGGCACATCGAGTTTGGACAGGTAACAAAGTTTTGGCTCAGAACCTTTGATAATGCAAATGTTACTTGTCACCGCCATAAGCTTTAAAATTCTGCATGAATTACAACTTGAGTGCCGAAAGTTTCTTTTTGAACTTGCCAAAGATGAGGACTAAAAAGGGAAGAGGTTTAAATACATTTGACTAGCCCTTGCTAATATTCGTAAGGCTAGAGGTTTTTTCCTGTAAATACACTTGAAGTCATGGGAGAAGAAAAACAAACAAACAAAAAAAACCACCAACAACAACAACAAAAAACAAAACAAAACAAAACAAAACAAAACAACAACAACAAAAAAACAGAGGGCTTATTTGATTATTATTTGAAACCCTCCAACTCTGCTTTTTCTGAAAGGGTGAAATGAGAAACCATAGAAGCTGTGACTTTGGTATCCACATAACATGATAAAACCATTAGAAATAATTACATGCTATAATTTTACTTACACATTAATTGTTTCAGTCAAGGGATGTGTGTGAAAATGAAGGAAATACCATCATTAGAACTCAATTACTAGAAATCATGTTCTCAAAGAAGTTTAGAAAATCCTGAGCAAATAATTATTCTGCCTTTCCTTTGGTCTGAAGTTTTCCTCCAGCAACATGAAAACCAGGTTCTTTTATCTTGCATTTGTTAGCACTTAGATGTCTATAAAGACTCCTAAGAATGTGTAGGCAATGGGATAAATGCCTTAAAATTTGGAGAAATGTTTTTAGGGCTAATTAATGTTGCATATTAAGTTGCAAAATTGAAGTAAATTGAAGAAAGGGACACTATTTTGTACTCACTAGCTAGGGATTTGGGTATCCAAAATAAAACAAGAGTCCAAACAACAAGATGATAAGGTCATAGCTGCACATATGAAGTGGATGGAATAAAAACAAAAAAAAAAAAAAAAAAAAAAAAAAAAAAAAAAAAAAAAACTGCTTAAATGTCTCTGTTCTTGCCCTGGGACAGAACGTACTTCTAGACAGAACAAACATTTAAATATCGTAGAAAGTACAACACAATGGGAATTTGTTTTATAGAGGGAGATTTTATCTTTACAAAATTACCTGTATACACATTTAAAATATCTCATTTCTGATTCTTACAGGATTCTGAAGTTGCCTTTTTTACTTAGAATGCTTGTTTACAATAGAATGCTTTAATCAGGTATCTTTACTGACTCCAAGATACACCAAAGTAAACATTTGATGTGTTATTTTTTTCACATTAGTCTTTCATGTGTGATGTGAGACCAAAATAAAATTAAAAAAATGTGTTCAGTGAAAATTTTACACTTGGAGATTGAACACAACCTAACATTTTCTAATGACTAGGAAAACACTCCAAACACTATGTTACCATGGTAAGGTAAAACTACAAATCCCTATTTACTATTTTATGCTGATAAGAGAAAATAATGATCTGTGTGCCAGTATTCAAATGCATGAGTACACTTTGTGTTTTGATGTTAAGAACTGTGAGTGACCTAACATCTAGATCCCACAGTTTCGACTGCTCTAGCAGTTAGTTCACCTTGTGCCCCCTTGCTCCCCTTGTGCCCAGTCCTTGCCTCTGACCCCCATTGCACTCCTCAGTGTTTTCCATAATACCTGACTAGATGGAGAGATCGTTCTGAGATCAGGTGGGAAATCAACTTTTTTCCCTCCATAATATTATTTTAAGTCACTCCAGCTTCTTGGCCAAGACTTTTGACATGTCAAAAATCAACCCCATTTATGGTGCAAGGTAGGGAGTAGATATGAATCAGCAGGGACCATGGGGAGAACTGCTCTTCCCATGAGCAGTGTGCAGCTACTAGACACATTTAGATGTAACATTGCACCATATCCTTAAGCTGAAGTTTCTTGATTTCTCCAAGCCATTGCTCAAGCTGCTGCCAAAAGTCTCAGTTGCCAATATGAACTTCAGCCAAGCTAAACAGTTGGCCAGTTCTGGGGACTGATCTGGCAGAGAATTAAGTTTGTGGCATCAACAACAAAATTACAAAGTTTCAGCTCAGCCACTTTCTTGACTTGGAAGTGGCTCCTCAGGCCAATGTGTTCATGCCAGAATTAACATGTGTCCAAGGACCCTGAGCTCTGAATTGAGGTTTCACAGAGGTAACTGGATGCAGCTTCCAGACTGGAAAGATACAGCTCTCCAGTCTGCTTTTTCCTTTGCATCTGCTGTCACCTGGATTGGTCATTGTCTCCTCCTCACACCAACTGTATCTAGGTATATAGCTCCTTCCTAATCATGAAATAAGGGATTTATCCTCACCCTGGATTTTAGTTTTAAGGCAGTAAAGCATTAAGGAGCTCAAATCCAAACTCGTTTTACTCGTGTTTTTTTTGGCTGTCACCCAATGACCAAGACTAGAGGACAGCTCAGAAACGATTACAGAAAGTAGTCCAAAGCTTTAGTGACTCATTTCAGTGAGGGGAGACAGAATGGAATGCTTCTGTGTTACTGCTTTTCTCTGTAAAGAAATTCAGGTAATTTGTGCCATGCCAGTTCAGACCTTACATTATTTAAAGATGTTATCAGAGAATAGATCTTGAAGTATGGCTATGGTCTGGAGGAATGCTGATGCCATTATGTGGCATAATCTGATATCATATATGAGTAATATACACATATATTTATACAAAATATAATGTTATTTGTTTTTCCTTACTGAATGTATTACTTTTTCAACCATTTTTTTCAAGGCATATTTTAAATATTTGTGGAAAAAATGAATTTTATGCATAAATCCTGAGTTTAGCCTCCTGTTTACAGAGACACTAATATAAAATTGACCATCTTAGTGACTGCTTTGAAATTTTTTGTTGTTGTTAATTTTATGTAACTAATTAACATGCACCTTCATTGCACTGAAATTAAACATTCTGAAAATCTAGATATAAAAAGTTGGGATTTCCCTCTCATATCAGCACCCTGTACTTTCGCCTTGGAAAGATCTCTCTTTGATGTACAGATGAAAGTTTTGCTGCTGTATTTGTCACTGATAGTTATTGATATGAAATGATCCAGGCATAACAAATATACAGAGACAGAAGTTTTAGAGTAACATCTTATGTCTGCCTTTTGCAATGTCTGAATTAATTCTGCCACAGGTACTTTCCCACTTTCTGTTACTGTTTTGCCCTCTAAAATGCTTTCTTCCTGGAGTAATGTCAAGTGTTACCTTACAGGTCTTTGTATTTTATGAGAGCTTCTTAAAGGCAGAAAGTACCTAGCAATATGCTGGAAAGACACAAGCCTTTCTTTGAGAATGATGAAATGTGTGTATTTGCAGTCACAGCTGTCCTACTAGTACTAATATGTTTTTGTTTAAGAAAAGTGATGAATGTAAAGCATTTAAAGAATTTGATAGGGGGAGCTATGAATGAGGCACCATGTTCAAGCTGGGGAGAACAGAAAGAAATAATTCTAAAAGATGAGACTACATTGGAGAGACTTTTGTCTAAATGAACCCGTTATAAAAGAAAGTGGCAGAATAGAAGAGGTGTGCAAGGATGTGCCTTGGTCAACCATCTTTCTTTTGGGTGTGAGGAGGTATACACCCAGGCAGAAAAAAAAAAAAAAAAAAATTGGAATGCTGCATATTCCCCAGACATGGCCAAGGATGGGCAGAAGGCTCATTGAACATGGCACAGGACTATGTCCCCCATGACTTCAACTTCAGCTGAGCCACAAAGAGCAAAATTCATTCTGGCTGCAAGGTCTTCTCCACAAAGGATCCCCATTTTAATGGAAATTTTCTATAGCATGGAAAGAGATGATGTGGATTTTATTTTCTGTTCTTTAGTCTGACCTCTTAATTGCTGCTTATTTATATATATTTCATGTATTTCCATATACCGAGCAGGTAGGCGGAAGGACCTAGCCAAGTTCCCTGTAGCTTATTACTTAATATTTTGTTTTAGCTACTTTCGAATCTTTTCTTCAAGAGATTGTGACAATAGTAAAGTTTCTTCTCAGAAAGTTTTTTCACTATGCTATCCTTTCACCACCATAAATGAATGCCTCTCCTTCATAATTCTGTGCCTTAAGTCTCTCTCTTATCATCATCTGGCATTACTTAGCCATCTTACATTAGGCTGTAGATTGCATCCCTGCTCCCACATTAACATTTTTATTCTTCTGCTGAACTCTTTTAACTAGATTCCATTCCTTCCTTAGTTTATAATTGCAACTTATTTCAAAGACTGATGAATGAGACATACTGAATAATACACTAACAAAACGAGTATTCTTAATAGATATATAAGATACTTCTAGAAGTATTTCTGTGTTACTCCTGTGCTGCCACTTCTGCAAGCCAGTGAAGATTTCTTGAAAATGGTTATGAGAAGAAAAGTAGTTGCCATTTCTTGATTTTCTGTTGGGCAGATTGAAATACCCCACTGTTTTCACATCCAAGAGATAACATATTGCAAACTCTCTGAGAGACATTTGGAGTTCGAATGCTTTCTTCACTGCCAGGCTGGTGCCAAAGTACTTCTACTCTCCTTCCCTAAAGATCTCTCTTTTTTGTATTCCATTCTTCAGATTTGCCCATGTGGATAGCAGAAGTGTCCTGTTAAAGCTTGAACACCCTGAGATTTTCACTGAGTTTCTGAGTGTTCTC
>CM021729.1:9995012-10033938 GCA_011074415.1 Stictonetta naevosa | reverse complement strand
CATAAAAGAGTTTTAATGGAATGTTGTGTGGACTGTTAAACCCACATCTACTGGAAGGCAACATTTTCTATGAAAATCCAGCAACTTTGTTAGGCTTTCATTTCCAATCCTTACGGCAAAGAATATAATATAGACATGTACTATAAAAACAGTGTATGAGTATTACAAGAATCATCCAGATTATTGCAAATGTTTTCCTAAGATTTTACATTTTCAGGCATGTCTTTTCAGACTGTCTAATGTCTTTCATTACACATCTGGAATCCTGTCTCCTACTAGAGTTATAAAGAGTGCTGCCATAAGCTCAGTTTGTCAAATACTCACTTAGTGTAATGCCACTTGGACTGGTTATGATGTGAAGAGATATTAATTTAAATATATATGTACATTTATCTGCATCTCTGTAGAACCATAGAGTCATCTAGGTTGGAAAAGACCTTGAAGATGAAATCCAACCATTAATCTGACCTACCAAACCCCATCACTAAGCCATTTACCTAAGCTTCATGTTCACAAGTTTCGTAAATATCTCCAGGGGTGGAGACTCTACCACGTCCCTGGTCAGCTTATTCCAATGACTAACCACCCTTTCCATAGTGAAATTCTTCCTGATATCCAACCTAAGCATCCCCTAGGGCAAACTATGACCATTTCCTCCCATCCTGTAACTTGTCATCTGAGAAAAGAGACCAGCACCCATCTCATTGCAACCTCCTTTCAGGTAGTTGCAGAGAACCATGAGGTCTTCCTTCAGCCTCCTCCAGACTAACCAGCACCATCTCCATCAGTCACTCCTCATAAGTCATATTTTCTACTCCCTTCACCAGCTTTATTGCTCTTTTCTACACAGGCATGGACAACTCAATATCCTTCTTGTAGTGAGGGGCCCAAAAATAAACAGAGTAACATGTCTAACTTAGCAATTGCTAACTTCTGTGTGTAAGCTACTGCCCCAGAATGTAGGTTTTACTCAACATTACTAACAATTAGCAATAATAAAAAAGAATACTAAGTTATCATGTAGTGCTTTCCATCTGTAGATCTGAAAGCACTTCACAAAGTAACTCATTATCTTATTCATTTTATAGATGGACAAACTGTACAGTACCAAAGGGAAGAGAATTGTCTTGGGACTGATTATTTCTTAGCATTTTATGTACTTTAGCACAGGTGGCTTCTTTTATTTTATGTCGCTTAGACTGTTTTTGTTGTGTAAGCTGAAGAACAAGCTTCAACTTAGAAAATAACATATCACAAATGGTATTTACACTGAGAAAAGAATTATGGAAATGAGGCATTCCCCTTTTAAAGTGATAGCTTCAATAAATAGACAGTAATAGGAGTTATAAACTTGCAATGCTGGTAAAAACTTTTTGGTGCTAAATTCGGTAAAAAGTTAAATGTATGGATAGAGTCAAGAATGAGCAGGATCAAAATACGACATCTGCAGACAGCTTAGCTCTCTGTTTTTTACCTTTTAAAGTGCATTTATCTAAGTCACACTGCAAACATTTCGGGAATCTCTGGACTCATAATGAACAGAAGTTAGATCTCATGCAAAGATTTTGAATATACAGTCTAACTAAAACAAATGTATAACTTAATTGTGTTAAATTTTGGTTTACCTGAATTGTAGCCATTTCACCAAAATAGTCAGAGAACTACGACATACAGAAGGGACTGGATGTCTGTGGCATTTTCAGTACATACAGCTGTTGTAACACAGAACTTAACAGATTCTTTGAATTAATCTTCTTGAGTTGTTCCTCATGACAAAAACACCCTGACAGCATTTCAGAGTTCTACAGATGTTTAGATGCTGAGTGTTCCACAGCTTTCACACTGTAAGGTTTTGCACATCTAGGAGAAGTTTAGTTCTGAAATAGAAGCTATGCTTATAACAGAAATAAGAATAAAGCTTAATATCCAAGGACCCTAATATGTTTAGACTTTATCTCTGAAGTGTAAATTGTATTTATTTTTCATTTGTTCAGCAATTGCATAACAAGAAGTTACACCTTGCTTGAGTGTTCTATTTAGATTAGCAGTAACATGAGTCCTTACACTCTGATAGACAGAGACAATAGAGTTAGTGTTTATTTTGCTGGGCTGTCTTCTCTGTTTCTCATTCTTCTGTGTGTAGGTGAATGCAGGATTCCTGTTTAAATTTACCTGTGTTGGTTGAAACAGAGTAAAATTCTCTTACTTGCTGAGAATTTTTTCATCTCTTTCTATGACATTTGGACCAACCACAACTAGTTAAATAACTTAGGGCATATTATGACCTGAGTTGTTTGCATATGGATCTCCCATAAATAGGAGTGAGACACTTTCCCATAAAAGTATGTCAGAACACTTTACAATATCTTGTTAATTTTGCTACATTCATAGTTTTGGCTTTATTGCTGGGTTTAAAAAAGAGGATGAGAAAGTTTATTCTTTAGTAAATGACTGATGAGAACTAGAACTTTAAAACTGGGTTTACAGATTCAGAAATATATACTTCCTCTTCTCTTGTATGACTTGTTAAACTAAGTAGCTTTCCATGAAAAGCCCTTTTACTCATGCTGGTCAGCAACCAAAGTCATAGCAGAAAGGAATGACTTGTTCTATTAATGTAGCTGGGCTGTGTAAGTCAGGTCTACTGCACCTTATGTAGCGCACACATAAAAGCTCTTTGAGAGCAATGAGATGGGAAGTGTAAGACAATTCTGGGTGCAGGAATCATAATCATAAGAGCTATGTTCTGATTCTGAATATTTTACAGAACTCATGTATATTTTTTGAGATATGATATAGCTCAAATTTTTCAGAAGTTCCCATCCCTTGTATACATTTGTCCATATGTAGTACCCATCATTTGAGACACTTGGTTTTTGATTTTCAAAAGGACTGAATGTCTACAGTTGCCATTCAAACAAAGCAATGTGGCAGAGGCTCAGCAACATGTTCTCACTGTAAATATTTCAAGTGAGTTTTCTGAAAAATGAGCCATTCACAGCTGTTTGGGACAGTTTTGAAAACAGTCTTTCTTTGTCTTATTCTTCTGTTAAATGAAAATGAAAAGTCTTCTCATCTCAGCTCACAAATCTCTGAAAAGCATTTAGTTCTGTTCATATAAGAAGTGACACATAAATGTGGATTATTCCAGATTACTGAGACAGAAATCTCTTCCATATAGTTTATGCACATGAATTATTAACAAGTAATCCAAACTTCAGCTGAGGTACCTCTTAACTTTTTCAGAGTGAAAGCAAGGAACACAGAACAGGGAAAGTGACAAACACTGTCTAAATACAAATATGTTTATCTGCAGACTGAGTAACAATCTAACATTTTCTCACAAACCTGTTGAACAGACTGACAAAGTGCATGATTCTTGACAGACTATGTATACATATGACATATGATATATGGATATGACCTTCCCAGTGAAGCACTCATATAATAAATATATATTTCAGTCTTAGCAGGTTGAATGAATATAACCCTGTTCCAGGCTTTTTTTTTTTTTTTTTTTTTTTCCCTCACATCTGTTTACACGCAATACACTTCAAACATATGGGAAAGAAATATAGATTGGTGTTTCAAATACAATTGAATTCAGCTGTAGATAAGAACAAAAGAATGACTGTGCACAAACTAGAGCTGTGCCAAGCCTCTATCACATGACAGTATCAAATTTCTGAAGACAAATAACCAAGAATCTTAAAATCTGAAAGCTCAGTAAAGTTTCAGTATTTGCTTATTTGTGTCAGAGTTTGTAAATACTAATGCTTTATTCTTCTTGCTTTGACAGTGAATTAGAAGCAACAATAATTTTTTTTTTTTTCTTTAAAGGAAAAAAATGATTATGTGATAACACAGGTTAAAGTATCACTTTACAGCTGCTCAGCCCTTCCACACTGGAGAAAATGCTTTAAGTGTTACACAGACTAACCAAACCCTCTCGGTCTTTAAGCAGATCTCTCAAATTATTATGGTAGGTTCAATCTTTGTGTGCCATTGCTTGAAAAAGATTGTTGCTGCTGTTGCTACACCAGCATTTCAGCTTGTAATATTTTCTCTGTGCAAAGCGTTAACTTACATGTTTTCCCACTGATGTTGCTGGTATCTCACTGATGTCTCTGATGTCTTACTGATGTCTCACTGCACAATAGCAGCTGCTGGTACTGGACTGCAATATGAAATCAAGCCCTTGAGTTCATCTGAATCATGAAACTATTTAAAGCACTATTAACATCAGGGTTATTACCTTTTGTCTTTGTCAAGGATAAAAGAAAAAAATGTAAAAAAGAAAAAAAGAAAATTCTTCCTGGTGCTATCTCTTGAGGTAACCCTAAAATTTTATCCCACCTTTCGGTGTGTTGCTGCATATTATGAAATAAGTACTGCATGCCTCTTCAAGGGGCTGGGAGCTAAGGAGCAGGGTCTTAATTTCAGCAGTGGGTTCAAATAAATTATACAGATTCCAGTGTGTTTGGGGAAGATTTTGAAGTTAAAAAGCTGAGTATTCTTGAGCTTACATACTACCCACAGAATTGACAATTTACTGCCTATCATGACAAATTTTTACAGATTTCAAGCCAAGTTTAATTCTTTTAAGAATTCCATGAAAATATTATTCTAAGGTATTTTTTTAACACTTAAAATTTTAAAAGTCACATTTGCAACTGGAATTTAATTTTTACAATGTTAGCTTGAGACACAATTTAGCTTTAGCATTTATTTTTCTCAGCATTAAATTTTATGTTTACCTAAATATGTATATATGTAAGAAATGAACCTAAGTGTTTTTAGGAGCATCAGAGGTTATTCTGTGGCTGGCAACGTGAAGAGTTTTAGGACTGTATTTCACAGGATGGAAACACAACTGTTTGATGTTCTGAGAGGAGAAAAACTTAAACTTGCTATGCATGGTTGAATGCTCAGCATCCCAGATAACTACTCACACATAAACAGGCGTTTACTATATGGCTGCCACAGTTCTTGCATTTTTTCTGACTTTTCAGTCCTGTAACATAAGAAATGATACTTTTGTCATGGCCAACTGCACACTCAGACAAATTCTTCTTACTGAAGAACAAGGGTCTAGCTACTGAAGCACAGGATAGATGAGAGGTTGAGAGGCTGTCTCCAGCTCTGCAAGAGGTGCTAAATATAACCCATGATAAGTCATTTACACTCTTTAAACCTGAGAGGTTTTTTCAACTACAAAAAAAGAAGAGACATTTCTTTCTAGATCCATTTAATTTTCTGTGCTCCAAATAGACAAGCTAGGTATTATTATTTAATGGTGACATTCAGCAAGACAGATCCCAAAACATTTGGTGAGCTATGTACATTAAATTCACTTCTTACAAGTGACAATTAATTAGAAAATAAAAGTAACATCCAGATCCAGACAGTTGTAGTGGACTCTTCATTCACTGCCAGCCCTCAGCTTTGTCCCACAGCCATCAAGACAGATATATTTTAAACTACAAATTGAAGCCATGTAGTGACTTTTGGGAGGTAAGACAGATTTTTCAGAATGGAATTTATCGGAATATTTCAGCATGTTTTTGCAAGAAGTGCTAAGAGAGCAGATTCTCAAAAGCCCTGGGCTTCCTATTTTAAAAACATCACCAGTATGACTGTGATTCACTTATTGCAACGTTTGAAAACACTTTCTTGCACTATCATCCCATCATCCCATTTCTAGTATTTCTTCTAAACCTTAGAGAAAATAATAAGCTTAAACCATTAACATAATAAAAATAACAAAAGAAAAATTTCTGTGAGAAAGTCTGAATGTTCTGAGTATAAATCTAATTATCTGTAAAAATAAGCAGTTGGAGACTAAAATAAATAGTTTATTTTAAAAAATAACTGTACTTCATGAAAGTGCGTGCTTAGAGTCCCAATTGCTGTTTGATTTTGTACCAGCAATTTAAAGTACAATTAGCAGTAAAATAGCCAGTTGTTAAGGCCACCAATAAATTAAAGCTAGAAAACAATGGTGACTTGTGCTTAGTATGCAGATCATATAAACCTAAACTGAAAAGATGAGCATTAGGATTCTGGACACCTGGTCTACTCTGGCTGTGAATAAAGAACAGGGTTGAATGTTGGACTTCAGTCACACAATTCTAATAGTTAATCCTCTTTGTAATGGTCCATTTACATGTTAGAAGATCTAAAAGACAGGAAGTACAGTGTCTGCCTTTGAATCTTAGTCTTAGAGTTTTCTGTTAACCTTCCTAAGGAAGGAATCTCCATTTATTACCCTTGATTTTGTAGCCGTGTGAGGTTTTCATAAACTACACAGCAATATAGCAATATAAAAGCATGAATACAGTTTGCACTCTGTATATTTTCTACAGCTAAAAGTAAGACTTAATAATGTATATTAAGTGCCAAATATTGATCATTTCACAAGTGTAATAGCATCATCATCTCAGGCGGTCTCATAAATGATCTGCTGCAGGCCTTAATATATTCTGTTTTTAAAATTGTGATGAATATCACTGAACTACTTGTAAAACACCTTGAAACTTTGCTGACAGTTGCTGTTGGTCCAACAATTTTTGCTAAGGTAATAGAAACCCTCCTTGCCACAGCAGGTCTGCATTCCTGAATGGAGTCTGTGAATAAAAATGTGCTGCTAGCCACATGTGGGACACCACATCAATTTTAGTGCCAAAATAGGTGTCAGGAATGTGATTTGCTTTTGGAGGCATTGCTCAGAAATCCAGAAGCAGACAGATTGGCCTAGACTGGAAATCGCTGCTTTCTCTGTAAAAGATAAAATAAATGTATGTAAAATATATTTGTTTTTTCTTGCTCTTTAAGCAACCCTGTATACTGGAAGAACACTTCTACATTAAGCATGGAAAATTTAAACAAAGGGTCCTCCAATTCATATCATGACTAATTTGAAAGTATAATAACTAGAGTTTATTTGGCACTGATGTAATTGCATTAACACATTTTTCTCTAGAGAGGTGATCTTTTGTTAGCAATTTGTCAGGACGAAAACTGTCTCCACACAGAGAAGCTTGGAAGCAGGACAGGAGGCTTGTAGTAGCACTTTGGTAGTCCTCCTACAGGCTTCATGGAAACCTGTCCCCTCACGTTGGAGGAACCCTTCCTACAGATCCATGTGGTATTTTGGAATGGTTTGGGGTTGTTTAAAGTGGTGGGTTTGTTTGTTTGTTTCCCTCAAATCCCTCCTGTGTAACTAAGTTGCCCGTGGCCATGACGTTGCTACCATGTCGGGAACCATTCTGATGGGCAGGTGCTGGGCGAGACAACAGCAACTCAAGAGTCACCACAGGAATACGATCCGGTCAGAACCAGGCATTCTCCACTCAGTCTGCAGTTTCTGGGGGACTCGGCAAGGCTCCAAGAAGCTTCATCAGCACCTGAGGAGTGAAATGGCCACAGGGGGTCCTGTAGCTCTGTGCCCATCTGGCTGGGATAGCTGTGGTGGCCTTTCTGGATATCTCTTCTGGATCCCCTATGCCCTGCTGAAGGACAGGGATGAGATGTGAGAAACCATTATGCTGACCTGCCCACCTTCACTCCCAGGCTACGCCATGGCAGCTGCAGAATGGGCAATTTGTGGCAGTAGTTAACATTCACAGTGCCTGTGACTAAATGTGCTGTAGTATCTGAGCCCGGTTAGCATCCATGATGCCAGTTGTCACAAATAACAGTTTGGGCTCAAACAGATTGAACAGACTAACGCTTTTGTTTCAGTGGTCAGTAACTATCACTGATCTATTCTCCTTAATCACCAGTGATAGTACCTGTGGGAATGGTGTCAAGCTGAGGCAGGGGAGGTTTAGGCTGGACATCAGGAAGAGGTTCTTCAGGGAGAGGGTGATTGCACACTGGAACAGGCTGCCCAGTGAAGCAGTCACTGCACCAAACCTGTCAGAGTTTAAGAAGTGTTTGGACTGTGCACTTAGTTACATGTTCTAAAATTCTGGGTAGACTTGTGCGGTGCCAGGATTTGGACTTGATGATCCTTATGAGTCCCTTCCAATTTGGGATATTCTATAATTCTATGATTCTATGAAAGTGTTCTGTGTCCTGCTAAGTTACCCTCTGAGACAGCAAGTTCTTTTGCCAGGATAACAATTTAGTTACTTAGATCAGCATGGTTTTGTGTCTCTGTTGGGTATTTCGTGTGATTTCTGTCCTTTTCTACACACTCATATATGAAGATGGGAATTTGCTTCTAGATCAGTAGTGAAAAATAGATGAATAGATATAAAATATTTTTATTATTATTATTTTTTTAAAAAAAGTATACTAGATGCCCAGTAGTTGCTAATAACTCTTATGTTTAATCTAGGAAGCTTCAGGCTTCCCTCACATTGATAGGTATGCTAGCAATCACCTTCTCAGGCTAAGTATGGAAATAAATTTATTGTTATCTGACTGATAGCTGAAACAGTGAGACATCATCCAAATACAAACTTGGAAATGATTTGGCTTCATCTGTGAATAACTAGCTACCCCATTTAGGAAAGGAAAGTTTGCCAGAAAGTTTTGAATAATAAAGGCTGGTAAAATAACCATCTTTCTACAACTAACAGTGGCTCTGTTATCTGCTTGTTTATTTCTTACTAGATCTGTCAGGTTTGTTGTTGTTGTTTGTTTGTTTTTTTGTTTTTTAATTCTTGCATGCAGGGAGCAGCATGTGACAGGGAACTGAAAACCAATTGGGCTCCTTGGTATTTGCTTCTGAAGGTGCAGAGCTGGCCAGCTGAAATCAAGCTCACAAGACCCAGAACGATATCAGGAGACTGGTTCCTTCAGTGAAAGTGCTGCAGGTTATGGACCTTCTCAGAGCAGTGATGTGAGCAAGCTCAAAAGACCCAAGATAGGAGTCCACCTATCTGGGTGAGGAAAAGGCATTGTATCACCAACAAGATAGTGCTAAATGTTCAAACAGCTCCAGAAGACAAGTGGTCATAGGCTCTCTGTGCAGTCTGAAGTACTTTACAATGAGGGGCATTTGGGAGAGTGAACTTGGTACCTTTAGCTGCTGGGGTACAGCCATGCAGGCTGTGTTGCTGAGGTTTTTGAAAGTCCAAGAAAGACATGCAGCAGTGCCATGCTGAGCCTTATTTCCTCCAGGGTCTCATTGTCTTCTGCAAGGAGCTGACACACTTCAATAGCCAGGTAGTATTGCAACCTTGCTAAGGCCAGAGGACAGGAGTCTAGGAAATCCTGGGAAACTGTGGCAGTGACTTCATGGTTTTAGAGTAACCTGACAGTTCTTTCTGGTGGAATTGCTCTTTGTTTTTGTGTGATACTTGCTCCATCATCCCTTGCAGTTTCTCAGTGATGCTGGGCTCTCTTTTGATAAATTAAGACTTGTATGTGTGGCATTGTCCACAGCTCACTGACACTGTCGTAGCTGTGCAGTGGTCAGATGGGAAAAGGCCTTTCTGAAATGCAGATGTTGCAGGAATGGTTGTTTTGTGAAAATTTAGAACAGTGAGAATAAGCTGTTTATTTATGAGAGAGACAAAGGGTGATAATTGAGTGTGCTTTTAGTACATAAAGGCTAAGTTGCTTGTAAACCACTTTCTGGGATTTTGGGGTATAATATATAGGTATAGGCATAAAATAAGGTGGGAGCAACAGTGTGTATTTATTGAAAGCATCTAAAGAGCAGAGGGATAATAGAAACGGAAAACCAGGAAATATATACACAGGGTGATACAAGCAAGCAGAAAGTGTAAGAGCTTGTTTTCTGCATGTTACCTAGAAAGACAGAATTGTGAGCAAGAAATTGCTTGGCACAGTTTGATCTTACTGTGCTCAAATAATTGTAGACTTTTAATAAGTTCTGTTTTTTTTGTTTGTTTGTTTGTTTAAAAAAAGAACAACAACAACAAAACAAACAATGATAATTAGGAGAAGTATCTCATTCCATCATGGTTTTTATTTTCAATAAGAATTCAAAAGAACCTGTACATTGTTTATTCTGGCCACAATGGATAATAATATTTTGTCTTTTAACACAGAATGTATAGTGCACATGAATATTTTTCTCAGTTTCACAAGAAAGGAAAAAAAAAATTAAAAAAATAAGAATTGATACTTGTTATTATTGCACCTGGTTTGGGATGATCCCAGACAGGAGCACAGACTGGCAGAAGAACCCATTGAGAGCAGCCCTGCAGAGAAGGACCTGGGGGCTCTGGTGGACAAAAAGCTCGACATGAGCCAGCAGTGTGTGCTTGCAGCCCAGACGGCCAACTGCGTCCTGGGCTGCACCAACAGAGGGGTGGGCAGCAGGGGAGGGAGGGGATTGTGCCCCTCTGCTCTGCCCTTGTGAGGCCCCACCTGAAGGAGTGCTGCGTCCGGGGCTGGGGCCCCCAGCAGAAGAAGGATGTGGGGCTGTTAGAGCGGGTCCAGAGGAGAGGCACAAAGATGCTCAGAGGGCTGGAGTACATCTCCTGTGAAGGGCTGAGAGAACTGGGGATGTTCAGCCTATGGAAGAGAAGGCTCTGGGGAGACCTCATTGTGGGCTTTCAAGACTTAAAGGAATCTTACAAAAAAGATGGAGAAGGACTCTACATGGGTAGATAATGATAGGACAAGGGTGAAAAGTCATGAACTAGAAGAGGATAGATTTATGCTAGATGAAATTCTTCACAGTAAAAATAGTGAAGCACTGGCACCGGCCGCCCAGAGAAGCTGTGGATGCCCCATCCCTGGAGGTGTTCAAGAACAGGTCTGATGAGACCCTGGGCAACCTGATCTAGTGGGTGGCATCCCTGCCTATGGCAGGGTTGTGGAACTAGATGGTCTTAAATGTCCCTTCCAAACCAAGCCATTCTGTGGTTCTACAATCTTTTTTATCTTCCTTTAACATTCACTTCTTAGAGATATGCAGAACTAAGGTAATGAAAGTAACAGAAGGTTTAGCAGTAATGCCATATATTTGGGGATTTTCTTGTTTTGTTTAGTGCTTTTAAACTTTATCTACTGCATTAATCACTGTTTAGAGGTGGAAAAAATTCTCAAAGCAGTGAAAAACAAAATTACTCTTTAAAATTTTTCCAGATAGATTTTGTCTAAATCTGTAATTGCCAATAATCACAATCATCCAATGTAAATGACACTTAAAATGTAACTAAACAAATTGATAGATGGGGGGAAAAACAGAAAATAGGGCTTTATCTGAAAAAGTAATTTCAGGTGAGACATGTCCAACTCAGCAAATAATTTTAGATATTTTGAAAAAAAAACAACCTGATTTTTAGGAGTATATTCCATATTTCTTTTATTGTTTTTGAATAATCACCGTTCTAAACTTAAGGGAAAAAAACAAAAAAAAAACTTCTGAAAGCAAGGAATAACATTTTATTTTTGTCAAAAATTCGTTTTGATCTGTCCAAAATGGTCTCTTTTCTCTTTTTCCAGTGAATAGAAGTTGTCCACTCAGTTCCACAGATTTACATTTGCCACGCTGGTGTAAAACTTTGCCAGGTTAGTGAAGGAAAACAAAAATCATGAATGAAAACTATTTGGCTAGGATTTTCAAAATCAACCAATTTTATCTTTACCTTACTTTGCTTTTACCTTACTGTTGTCATCGAAAGCATTACAGATTAGGCTGTGGAATCCTCCCTTCATTTATGCATGTACCAAAAATATTGTCATTGATGGGTAGACTCCATACCACTGCTAGTTTCTATATACTCAATATGTAGGGATGAACAAATTTTATTAATGACAAAGAAAAGAAGAGGTAACCTCTCACATAGCTAGGCTGGTTTTCCATATCATGTGGAAGGTCAGCTATTAAAAACTGAAGGAAGGTCTGCTTCTAAGGAAGTCTAAATGTAAAATTCTTGCTGTCTCAATATCCTATGTAAACTGTTTTAAGCTAGTTTTCTTTTGTACTAAAACAAGGCTTTTGAGTATATACACTATAGCCCTCTACATCATTCAAAGCAATAAATAAGGTATTTCTAGTTCACTTTCCTTTAGGAATAGTCATCAGTTTACTTCTGTCCATTCTCTACGGTTCTTGTCCTTGCATTTCAGGCATGCATAATTTACATCTCACTGTTTGTCCACATTGACTTACATTGTCCATTACAAAGTCTGATAATTGTGACTTCTCTGAATTTGACTTTTTCATAAAACATCACAGTTATTTTGTGTGTGTGTGTGTGTGTGTGTGTGTGTGTGTTTTGTGCTTATAAATGCTCAACCTAAACTAATTCATGTGGAGTTACTTTTCTCCTATCAGATAATTCTGAGACGCATTTCCTTGAACTTGCAGGACATTGGTTGTAACTTGTGTAAACTTGTAGGAAAACACACAACCCTGTAGCAGTAATGTAACAATAATTACAGGTAGGGCTGGTAGCACTTTCTTCTATGAATGCTGGCTGGCATTTTTAGTAAGAATTTATCTTCAATTGTTTATAACTTTATTAAGCTTTTACTTACTTTTTCAGATGGAATATCTGTCATAAACTGAATACTTGGAGGAATGTTTTTTGCATGTAATGATTCTATGCAGATGTTAAGAAGCCTTTTCACTTTCAAATTAATGGATATAGGAACGCGGAAAACAACAGGAAAGACTATAAACATTCTCTTTGAAAAGCCATACCAGCTCTTTACTATGGTATTTGCAGTTTGGCAGAGTGTGCTTATAGCTATTCCTGTGGAGTTCCACCCACATATAGCCAAGTTACACTTTGAATTATCTCACTTGGAACATGCTCCAAGACTTGTTAGGAGTTCAGCACCTTAATCTGAAGATTGATGGAGACAGCTTCTCTCAGTTCTTCATCCTGGCCAGCCTGTGCACGTCACTCTGAAAACACAGCTGTGCATGCTGCACAGCCCAGGCACAAAACCTCTCTTTGGCATAATTACTTCCAGCTGCTAGTGGGCCAGCTCAGTGGCAGGCTCACAAATGCCAGGAGCAGCAGGGTCTCTCCTACACTCAGACATGCAGGTGACACGAGGGCAGAGGACACCTGGCTGGTGTGCAGAGGGGATGAGTTGAAACAGGGGAAGTAAGAGGAGCTGAGCGTTAGCTTGCTAGGACAGATGGGCAAGGGGAGCAGAACAATGAATTTGGAGGGGAGGAAGCATTATGGGCAGGGAACTGATTAGAAATGAGACTGAAAAATTGCTGAAGTAAAGAGGTACAAGCAATATTTAGGTTGCAATTCCTTAGGAAACTGAGTGATCTGAGACAGAGATTGTCTGTGTCACGTCCTATAATCCCCACTCCCTTGCTGCCTCTCCACGTTCCCCCTGTTGCATTAGACCCATCCATTAGACCTTGACGCTGCCTTAGCTGCCTTAATGCTCTGCATTCAGCACAAACCTAACCAGCTTTTTCTACTGTCTTAACATTAACAGACTAAAGTGACTGTTCAAGTGGTCCAACAAGTGCCAATTCCAATGTGAGGTAAAAGGAAGGAGGATGTAGCCCAGAATGAGAATAAAGTGCAAGCATTGTGGAAGTCTCCCTCTTGGTGGCAGTTCAACGCATTTCATGGACTGCACTCTGTGTGAGGGTGAATAGGTGTGTCTAAATATGGCTGATCAAAGGTACAGGTAACGATGGCAGCACAGGCTGCAGGCCAAAGGAGAGAAATCTGACAAGGTTTAGTATGAAAGCAAGATGGATTTGCCTAGAACAAAATGACATGATAAGGTCTGAAAAGGCAATGGGATTTCACTGATACATAGTGAGGAATTCTGCTGGTGGGCGTTAAACAAAGAAGGTGAATTCACTTCCTTCTTGCTTTTATTCTGCATTCTTAGCAACTATAAGTCAAAACATAGAGAAAAATAAGAGGGGAGAACAAAAGATTACCCCATTCAATTTGTGGTATTTTGAGTAGGCAAAGGGAGTAGCATCCAATTAACATCCTTTACCATAATGTAGTATGGAGAGTACATAAGTGGAAAATAACGCATTAAGCAACGTTCACGTCCAGGTCTTCTGTGTTTGACCATTCCTCTCTCAGCAATGTCTGCTAAAGTAGCAGTTGGTCTTGGTTCCTCAGGGCATTGTTAAGCATACCTCTCCCTTCATTTCACAAATGTTTTAAAATCTAATTAACATACATGAACAACTCAGATACTATATACATAAATACCAGTGAAAATCTCACAAGGAAGTTGTATTCTTCGTTGCCAAACAGGATTTGAATAATATGTACTAAGTTCCAGGTCAACTACTAAATCAGCAACATTCCCATTATTCATTGAATAAGCAGAAAAAATATTTTGTGGTACATAAAGAATGAGAGAGAATACTTAAATGTTTATTATCATAGAACCATAGAATGGCTCAGATTGGACAGGACCTTAAAGATTGTCTAACTCCAATGCCCCCTGCCAGAGGCAAGGATGCCACCCACTAGATCAGGTTGGCCAAGGCTCCATCCATCCTGGTCTTGAACACATCCAGGGATGGGGCATCCACAGCCTCTCTAGACAATCTGTGTCAGTGCCTCACTATTTTTACCGTGAAGAAGTTCCTCCTTAGGTCTAGCCTAAATCTGAACCTCTTTTAGTTTATGACCATTCATCCTTGTCCTATCATTATCTACTCGAGTAAAGAGTCCTTCTCAATCTTTTTATAAGACCCCTTAAAGTATTGAAAGCCCACAATGAGGTCTCCCCAGAGCCTTCTCTTCAATAGGCTAAACATTCCCAGTTCTCTCAGCCCTTCTTCACAGGAGAGGTGCTCCAGCCCTCTGAGCATCTTTGTGCCTCTCCTCTGGACCCACTCTAACAGCCCCACACCCTTCTTGTGCTGGGGGCCACAGCCCTGGACGCAGCACTCCAGGTGGGGCCTCATGAGGGCAGAGCAGAGGGGCACAATCCCCTCCCTCCTCCTGCTGCCCACCCCTCTGTTGGTGCAGCCCAGGACACAGTTGGCCTTCTGGGCTGCAAGCACACACTGCTGGTTCATGTCGAGCTTTTTGTCCACCAGAGCCCCCAGGTCCTTCTCTGCAGGGCTGCTCTCAATGGGTTCTTCTGCCAGTCTGTGCTCATGTCTGGGATTGCCCCGACCCAGGGGCAGCGCCTTGCACTTGGACTTGTTGAACCTCATTAGGTTCACATGGTCCCATTATACGTTATTATATGTTAGCTTATTAGAAAGAAAATGTGACCTTTGGTATAATTGAGGTAGAAGACAGAAAAAAAATATGAAGTTTGTCATTGTTAACAATATTATGGTATTTGGGACTGTTTGATTTAGCATTTATAAAGCACTTATAAAGCATTGCCCTGTAATATAGGCATTGCCATGAGACTCTGGTGATCTGAGATTATGGCTCACTTAAAGACTTACTGTATGACACCATTTAGCTCACACAGACTCTGTGGTCTTAGTTTTCATCTAATTTCTCATACGGTTTCTTTTCTCCTTTAAATAATAATGTAAGACCACAAACTAAAGGCAAGAATCTCTATAATGCGCATATGCACTGTGAGAGTTTGGGAGGCATGGGATGTTAATTAAAATCTTACAGAAACATTTGAATGGCCTTGAGACCTGAGCAATAGAATTGTGACAGTGTGAAGTATAAGGCCGCATATTTCCAGATAATTGAAAACATTTCTAGAAGTCTAACAGATGAAAAAAATCTGTTTCCAACAGAGGACAACGGGTTTATTGTGCTGTTTAGACAAATGTGGCAAATAGCCTTTTTTAGCCATATCTCTCTTAGTACACTCATAGCATATTTCCTATCTGTTAGCAAATTTGACTGTTTTGACACTTTTTCTCATTCCTCTATTCCCTACATATGTGCTGCTCTACTTTGTGTGTATCAAATTATGTGTACATGCGTTTCAATGTGTTTGTATATGAGATCTATAATAATGTATGTGTGTGATGTGCTGAATCACTTCCACAGTGGATTAGCTTTTCCTTCCCTAAATAGATCTTGTATTGTTAATTTCCGTTCATGCTTTTGTTTTGTCACTGTCCAGGACCATTGTTTCCTTTGCTGCCTTTCATATTTCCATTTTTCCAAAAATACTCTATCCTAGTTGGTTCTCTCTCTGTAAATTAGTAACATTTGGTAAGAGTCATGGTATGTCTCTCTTTACGAGACTGGATCAGGCATTTGGTTTTCAACATAGTATTTCATTGTAGGGGCTGCTTTCTATTCTGTCTGTGGATGCAAAGTAGCCACATTGCCATTGTTCAGTAAAAACACTCATAGAGAAAGTAATGGGTTTAGTATATTGTACAGTTGCTGATGCATTTTTCATTGGCACAAATCAAATATGCAGAACTTCTGTTGTCCAGATACAGGCATCATTTTCATTATGTTACTTCAGTTTAATGTGATTAAACAGAAAGGAAGTCAATGAAATATAAGTTACTGAATTAGCCAAAACCCCCTCAGAAATAAACTTAAAACTATGCTGTTTATGCATGTTTTATATCCCTGTTTTTCACTCTACAATTTTGTAAAAGACAAGTACTCTCATTACCATAGCAACCAGAGAAGCATGTGATACTGTATGTATGAAACATCTTTTAAGAAAGTACACTGCACCATGGGAACTGAGCTGCCGACTCTTGGAGGCAGCAAATGCTTGCAATAAAAGCAATTCAAAACATCATTCAAACAAATGATGAAAGTCTCACACTAATGATGCAAGACAAAGGAAGACCGAGGATCTGTGCTTTTGTAGGGCTCTTCAGATATTTCCTTTTACTGCATGCAGACTGGAAGTTTTAGGCATTTTAATCAGGAGATGGAGCACTATGCTCCCTTTACACTGGAAAATATTCTTCTAAACTCAGCACTAATCCAGGAGATGTGGCTGTATTCCTTCTACAATACTTACCTTTCTAAAGCCTCACAGTCTTCTGTTTCCAGTGTTGTCCTCCTTAATTTATCTCTGCTGAATATCTTTGATTCAGACGCTGTTTAGTATGTTGTTGCAGATAACACTGTGTGTATAAAGTTGCATCTCAATTTTATTCCACTGAGTGTGTAGATGAATGGACCAAATATCCCAGAAGTCTCTTTAGATAAAAGTGGGCATGTCAGCCATGTATGTGGGAGCTTTCCACATCTTCTTACTTAGGTTTGATTTTTAGTTCTCCCTTCTTTAATTGTAGCTCTTCTCCTGCCTTGTGCTCAGTTGTGTAGCACAAGTACGTTGCAAAAATTGACAAAACAAGAAGCAGATGCAATCAACCAACACCCCTCTTTGTACTGCAGACATTTTTTCATTTCTGAGTTGTGCTGACAGGCATAAACTTTAATTCCCACAGCAAGTTATGTTTGACACCTGGAATTGCAGAGGAGGCAACCATTGTCTGGATCCCCAATTGTTCCTGTGTTGGTGTCATGAATTGACATAAGCCTCCCAAATATATCCTGCATTTTTTGCAGACCAGGAGTTAAGATTAGTGTAAGTTACACAGGTAATGCAGCATCCAGCATCTGATCTGAATCAAGACCAGCATACCACAGTGCAGTTTCATGTCTGCCAAACTGCACCCAATCACTTCGATCATTCTTTGTTCCAGAACAGTAACAATAAACACATCAGAGCATGAGTGAATATTCTGGGTCACAACAAAGGTGTTCATCAAACCCCAGACTCTTTTATCCATCTGTGGTCATAAATGAGAGCCAGGAGGGTAGGAAGAGCAGGAAGATATGCCCGCTGCCAGCATTTGGTTCTTTTCAGCTCATAATTGCCCTGCCTGTTGTAGCATTCTGAGTACAGTTGAAGCAACATAGTAGTGTAGAAGAATTCTGTTGATAAAGTGTGTCTTTTCCTCAGAAATATGCATAGTGAATAAAGTCACACTTGTGGTCTAATAGTGTGTGTGTTCATTCACCAAAAGAACGGGGGAAGTTCTAACTAGTAGAATATGAACTTCAATTGTACTTTTTCAATCTGTAAATGCACATCGGATCTAGCTTTATAAACAAGCAAAGTTACCTTAAAAGAATGAATAGCTAGTCTCATTAAAGCAGTTGACTTCACAGGAACTGTAATTCAGCTTCTAAAAAAACAAAACAAAACAAAACAAACAAACAACAACAACAACAAACCACCAAAAAGAAAGCAAAACAAAATAATCAAAAGCTATTTCTTTCCTTTTTAGATAAATTACTTAAATTACCTCCTTTCATTGCCAGCCTTGTTGTCTGGCATTTTGTAAGACCTTTTGAAACATGTAGAACAGAAAGGTAATATTATAGCATCCGAGTTACCTGTAAATAAATCTTACATCTATTATTTAATCCTTCTAGCCTCCTGAAGGTGGCTTAGAGACTGTCGTTCCTTAGGGGACTGCCTGCATTTATGCCAACACAGGGAATAGGGAGATAGGGTCACTCCGAGGACAGAAACACTACCAACACACTGCAACTGGTGCTGTTACGGTGATCCTCCTGGATTGAACTTCAAATGAGCACTGCTATTCTCTTCAGTTACTGTTGACTAGAATTGGCTACAGCCTGTTCTCATGTCTGGAGAAGAACAAGATCGTATTTTACTAGGACCTGCTTAGTAGCAGTTATGTGATTTTCCCCTTTTCTTAGGCAACTGGTGAAAGTGGTCCTTAAAAAACAATTGAGCATATACAGTAACTATCATCCATTTTGCACCAAGTGCAAATTAGAGACCCACAAAAAAAGGGAGCGAGCATGAACATTCATATTAGATGAAAGATGCAGCATTTCCAGGGTACTTGTGAGCGCTTTACCATGAGAGAACACCACTCTGTGTGAGAAATGAAATACACATAGGAAGAAAAGAGGAAGAAAAAAAGGCTATATAATCCCTCACACATAAATAAATAAATAAATCTCAACTCTGCATTAAGCAGATTGCTGCATCATAAATGTACTACTGCTCTAAATTAGAAAAAAAAATAGATTATATCATATCCAACCAGAATTTAAATGTCAACAAAAAAATCAAGTTGTCTGGATGTTATCTACGGAATGAGTTTATATTAAGGATACTTTACAAATATTTTTTAAAAATACAAATTATACTTCTGTCTATTTTAGCACTGTGTAACTGTCAGAATGGCATGGACTTTCTCTAGTTATTGCCAATCTGTAAAGTTGTGTATGTCTATATATGCCTGCATCTGTGTCTATGTTATACAATTGTTATTAACAAAGATGTCTCACATTTCTCTTCAAGCTTAATAACATCTTCTTTTCCCCAACTTTAATATTCTTGGGCCAGAGTTTCTTGTGGGAGTGTCAGCTTACTTGTTTCCAAAATGTCACTAGAAAAAAATACCTTTTCCTCACATCATATCTGAAAAACTCAAAAACCTACTTGTTCTGTTTCAGGAACATGCCATTGGTTGCAGCAAGATATCTGCAAGGACATCCTGCATGAAAATACTGTGAACTTGTGAAAGCATAGATTGCAGAGGAAATTTCCTTATTCTTCCATGTTTGATCTCACAGTGTTAATCAGAATTACATGGTTGCTTTCTGAATACAAAATTACTGCATAAACTATATGCTTGTCATTTAGGCATTGTCTGCAAGTATTTAAGGACCCTTGTCCTCGACAAGAACACAAGAATACACACTCATGAAATAAACAGACCTCTTTTCATGCTCCTGGATCTCTATGTGTGCTCTTGCACTCATATAGTACTAGAGGCTGAATTTTGACTACCACAGGAGAAAAAATAGTAGTTGATATAATATTTGAAATCTCTAGTGTCTATTAACTAATCCAAAATGTAGTAGCAGAGATCTGAGAATAACAGTTTTTCAGAAAGAAAACAAATGAGTAACTTTTAGAAAACGATCTCTTCTGAGCAGTGAGATAGAGAAGGGCATTCGGCCTTCAACCTTAAGATGGTGTTTTGTTTTACATAGATCACATAATTTACTATGTGTTTTTTGAAGTAATTTTAATGCATTATAAAAAAACTTGAGAAGCACTAAAGAAAATTGTATTATAAAAGCAGCTCATCTTGTACTGTAAAGTGCTTTATATCTGTATGAAACCTGAGTATTCAGCATTTTGGGCCAGTGGATAAACCTAAAAAACTGTAAATTGAGATCACCACAAAGTTTCTGTTATCGCAGACATTTACTGTCCATGGTGAAATGTAAGCCTGAGGATTTTCATAGTTGATCTGCTGTGAATTTTTCCTGATTTTCAGTTTTGTTATAGTTGTACAAGTTTAATTATGAAAATGAATCTTGCAGAGCGTCAGGAAACCACACCAAGAAACCTTGCTTCCTTTAAAGATATTGCAAGAGAGTTTTCCAAGTATGTGGGGAAACATGGGCGTGGTTATTTCAGTGACTACCTGGCATTTTTGGTGGTGCGGTGTGGTGTAGAGGAATGGGAAAGGAAAATAGAAAGAGGAGCATTGCTAAGTTTTGGGTGATGTGTTGCTTTAGAAGGAATGTCGAGATGTATTAGATGGATATAAATATGAAACTTGTAGAGTAATATTTGTGTATGTGTTACATTTTTTTTGGGCTCTGTAATGTGACAGTTTTGAGTTGGAGCTGAATATGAAGGTGTAAATGATGTACAGTACGATATTTTCTTACAAAAATGAAAACATAAACACAACTCCAATTTCTTTTTTTCTGCAACACTTCAGCTCTTTATTTATTTATTTATTTTTTAAATGTCTGATAGTAATAATAGGTATTTTTCTAAGATTTGGGATTTATAGTGCATAAGTACATAGAAAAATGAGTCCATCCAACATCGGATGCTACTGCTCAATCTGATGGCTGTAGCATGAATGTATAGAGAAAAACATTCTCCTTCTTCTCATAGTAACTTCCGTATTTTGACTTCTATTTTGGTTGTATTATTTGGGTCATGCATTCTAAACATCTGATAATCTCCTTGCTCTGTTAGAGTCTGCCCAGTGGGTCTATGTCTTTCTTGAAGGGCATTGCCTCATACTGGGTACCCTGTACTGCATATCCTGTGGTTTTATCAGTGGTCATTAAACTAGATTGATTACTTCACTCATCTCATGGTCTGTATTCTGTGAAGTTTTAACCTGATCTTTCTGTGCTTTTCTTGTAACAGCAAGCCATTCCTGGGTCACAGTCAGCTTGTGATTTACCCCAGCCCCTCCTTTGTCAGCTGTTCCAAGTTCAGTATTTTACAGTTAGTTCATTACTCTTGCTTATATACAGTACTTTTATGCATGGTTGTTGAGCTTCATTCACATCATAGCACCACTCAATACATCTTTCCATTTTGGCAGCTAAATGCAAATAAGTACTTGCTGCGTATGATTTTCCAACAAATTATGCACCCATTCGGTATCAGTGAAGCAATGACAAAGCTTCCCTAAGCTGTTTGTGAGGGTGTCATATGGGACAGTTGTCAAAAGCCTTAGTGTCTGGAAACATGATGTGTGCTGCTACCTCAGTTACTAGTTATGTTACTTTATTATAGAAGACATAATTTATTCTTGAAAAAGTACTCACAAGTCATTTATTTGTCAAAGTGATTTTTACAGTGATTGAAAATTCAGTTATTTTCTTCTTCCTCCCCCCTTAAATTTGCATATTGCCTTTTTCATTTCAAGGGTCTCTTGTATCTATTTTCTTTCACAGGTACTCAGAGTACTGCTTATGCTCTGAGATTACATCAGACATTTTCCTAAGTCAGTTGTGATAGTGGTAGGAAAATTATTTAAACTGGTCTCATTTGTATCATATTTAAAAAATCTCTAGCTCTTTCTTTCCTTATTTTAAGCTTGTATCATATGTTTTCTCACTTGTGTTAGCTTTCTGTTTACAAATGATCTTTTTAGGGAATTCTGATGCCATGTAACTTTTCATAACTCCTCTGGAACAAAGCTTTGGTGTTATTGCCCTTCTTACTTATTACTACTTATATGTTTTGTTTTGTTTTGTTTTGTTTTTTACTCTTGGTCTTCTTTGCTAGTTACAGCTGTTTGTACCTTGGCCTTTCTGAGTTTTGTATTGTCTTAAAAGTACTTGCCCCTAGCAGTCTAACCTAATTTCCACTTTCTCTATGCTCTCTTCCTGTGTTTGGGACTAATAGCAAGCTCATGACTTAGCCAGATTGGTCTCTTTCTATGTTTTCCATCCTTCCTCTGCATTGGGCCAGTTTGTACTTGTGCCTTAATACCATTTCTTTGAGGAATTGCCAGGTCTTTTAAACTCCTTTTCCCCATGAACTTGCCTTCCATAAATTCTTAACTGACATTTCTCTGAGTATACTGGAATACTACCTTCCTGAAGTTTATTGTTTTTATTTTGTTTTCCTTGCTTTGGTTTCGCTGCTCTTTACTCGTATTCTATTAACAGTTTTGACTATGGTAAATAGCTCTGATATTCCAGAGAAGCAGTGGTAGGCTTCTACATTTTTAGAAGTGCACAGTATGACATCCAGCATCCAAGATTTGTCAAAGAACACTCCCAATTCTCTTATAGTACTGCATGGTCACTTCAGTTTTATTTGCTGAGGCCATGTCATGGGAAAGTGTTTAATACATCTTTTTAGCTTCTTTTATTTGTGTTTACAAGGTTACAGCCAGCACCATGTGACAAGCCAGCTCTCTGTGGATGACTGCAAACAATAGTTTGAGAACTACTGATTTGGAGTACTGCAGTTGCCCTATTGGAGCAGGTCCTTGATCCATTCAAAACAAGATGGAAAAAAACCTTTAATGACTTAGAATGCAATGCACACATCTGAAGATTACTTGGGATAGAGTTCAAGACAGAATTACAAGGAGAGTGTAGTTGCAGAAAATATTCTTAAGATTGATTCAGCCCATAAAGTTAAACTGCTTCCTTTTCCAGTCAAACACAAATTTTGTAACCAAAAGAAAATCAGCTTTCCCACTGAAAGCACTTATATTATTAGAATAGACATGTTTCTTTTCTCAGCTTTCAAACTTTTCTTAGAGTTAGCTTTGTTTCATTTTCTCCCCAAGCACGACTTCCCTGAAAACCATTTTCTCCTAAAAGAAGTCTCCCACATCAAACCTTCTATTTCTTTTTAACAGGTTTGACTAAGTTAGAATTTCAGAAAAAACGTGTAACTTTGCCTGTCCTGTTTAACTAATCATCTCTTTTAACTACATGTTCATCTTTCTTATTTCTGAAGAAAATTTTCATATTTTAGGTTAGAGAATTGATATATTTCTTCAAAGTGCAGTGGTTTTCAATACTGAACTCTAGTATAAAAGGTGATGCACCTACAACAGTGTTTTTTTTAAAGAAATCCTTGAACACACATTTTGGATTTGAATTTTAAACATCACCAGCATTTTAGAACTATTTGGCTTTTTCTTGGTGATTGTTTTTTAAACTCATAACTCCTTTGCAGTGTTGATCTTTTCTGAAAAAAACTTCCATTACTTTCTGTACAGTAGGAAAGTCTTATCAAATCTCTTTTCAGTGAACTGTAAATTTCCACTGCTTTTGTGCAAAACTCTGATGCTTCTGCAGTAGAATCAAGTGCTTTACACATATGCCGGTGAGGTCCATGCTGATTTCTGTTAGTGGACTCAATGCTGCAGCAGTCACTCTTCTTAACATTTTTTTTTGGGGGGGGAGGGGAAGCAGAAATAACAAAAGGTACTGAAATGATTAATTAACAGGATTAAGGGGATTACATTCATTAATGTATGCAGAGTGATCGAATATGAAAAAGAACCATAAAAGTACTAGGCAAATGTATTCCTACCAGAAGTGGGTCATAAATGTAAACTTGTGAAGTAGGTGTCTGGCAAACAGGAATCTAGAGCTGTCTAATGCAGGGCAGTCTTCTAACCTTCAAGCTGCTGATGCATGGGTGCATATGAATGTCAAGCCTCTCAGAACTACTGATGAAAGAATCTAGCCAAAAATCTATAGTTAAATAAAGCACGTGTATACGTGTCTATGTAGGCTGCATTAAGATGGAAAAGCCTCATTTTTAAAATAAATAAATAAATAAATAAAAAGCATTTTATTTAAGGTTTGGCCAGCAGTTTGTGTGTACTCTCCCACAAATCAGAATCTGTGGTTCAGGTTTTTCCTTAGAAAGGACCCCAGTATGCTTCTATATGTAAGGCAGAAAGTCCTCAGCTCTTTGTGGGCTGAGTAACTCCACATCCTGGCTGAGGTGCGGCTGAACAGAAGTAACCCTTAGAGGCCTTGAACAAAAAGTGCATTTCTGCCAGCCCAAGTGCTTAAAGAGGAACAAGTGCTGCTATCCCACTATGCTGGTTGATCAAGGAGTTGTGAAGAAAGGGCAGTGATCATGCACCTTACACTTCCTGGGAAATGCAGGGAAATAAATATCTGCAGTAATTTTTGGTGGACTTTCAGGCACCAGGGCAGAGGGTGGCATGAAGGCAGTGCCAAATCCCTGCCAGAGATTCTGGAGCGGTTGTTCTGTTGAACAGGAAGTGTTTCAGCAAGCAGTGGGATGAGTAAAGCCTGGTTTCCGGTATGCACTGGCTTAATAATCATTTAAGTGAATCATGCTGAGGTTATGCTTTTAGCTCAGCCCTTATCAGACATCAGAAAATGAAAGAAAAATAGTAGAAACATCTGCAGTGTGAGAAAAGGTTCAATTGAAATTTGTGTTGTGTGAGATACTAGACAGTCTAAACAGAGGGGAATCCTTGGCTCACAAAGAGGCTCATGTGAGGACTGTGTGGTCTCTTACAAGCATTGTTTCCTCAATAAATCAGGATAAAAAACCTGAAGCAGCTGCTGAGACTGGCTGTTTCTGTAGGGAGCCTCATATCATTCTTTCAAGAGGAGCAAACACTGCACAGTTGCAGCTGTGCAAGATACCTTGTTTCTGAGCTTCATAGAGAAGAGGTGAAAGAGAAGAAAAAAGCCCTCCTAAGGAGGAAGAGGTCAAGGTCTACATGTATTTCATTCAGTCTTTAAGTTATTTAAACTACTAAACATAAACTTCAAGAGAGGTAGAGCTAGTTCCAGGAAAATAACTAAAGTGAACACCATGAAGACAACTCTGATAAATGCATTTTTTCTTTCTCATGAAGCATGTTCTTTTTATCTTTTGTCCTTCCATGTGACCAGGCTTGAAAATGACTCCCTTCCTTACTTATGCATATACAAGTAATACAGGACTGGAATTACTGTTTCTTTTGCAGACATTCACTCCTTTTGCAAATCAAACATCCAAGTCCTCTGCCACATAATTAATGCCAGATTCCAGTCATATACTACCAATGGTAGTTGGTAACCAAGCAGTGGTGACATAGAGCAAAGCAGTGCTGTCATTCTCTGTAGTTTTCTGCTGTCCTAGCACTGATTGAGATAGCATGTTTGAGTTGTTTAAGTATATATATATAGGATAAGTATATATATAAGGATATGTAGATATATACACATATTTATATCATTTTTTTTCCCCTGTAGAGGACCACGCATTTTCCAGCCACCAGCACTTTCCGTCTATACGGTATCCATACCCATTGGATGTGCATGGTGAGGCAGATAAGGAAAATTGAGGTGATTTCCCACTTTTCTTCTGGCATAGGACAGGACTTACTTTTTCTGGCAATTTTTCACCTTCAGCATCAAGTTCAAGTAGCTTCTCATGGTAAAACATTTAGAAAAGTCGTAACATGCCTAAATTGGAGGTAAAATAATAGTGAATGTGAACTGGAGAAGAGGAATAAGGATTCCCGAACACAAAACTTTCCAGATTGATGGAGTGGGCTTCTGACTGAAGAATGAGCCTATTGCTGTGTTTAGTATGTTCAGAAAAACAGAACCTCAACCTCGTTTTTCTGTAAGCAGGTCAGTACAATACCTCAGATTCCCTGTTCTTGATCATTATAGAAACAACCTGGCAGGGCCCTGAATTTTGGCTAACTTATTAGTCCTGTAGTGTGACAGTACACAGGTGTCTGAAGGTTCTATCAAAAAAAAAAAAAAAAAAGAGATAGTTCAATGAACACCCAAATTTGAATACTGAAATTATTTAGCCATCCTGGATTGCTTTCATTCTGATTTTTTTAATGCCTTTGATTAATTCAGGATCACAGAATACTTTTCAAATCCTGGAGCAAAAGATAGAGACAGACTCTACCCTACAAGACTGGAGAGGTATCTGCCTGATCCATTACCAAGTTGAAGTTGCATCTGTAAACTGCTAAATGTGCTTACCCAGTAGAGAGAAGGGGGGGGATGACTGTAGTACTGCTATGTTTCATACTGTCTTGACACCAGAACAGCTTTTGATCTTGGGTAACTTTGAGAATGCTGTGCTCTAAGCTAGCAGCAGTTATGTGGAGGCACAAGCACGTCAGAAGAGCAACTTCTGGTCTGTTGTGCCTCCAGTCCTTTTTTTGATCACTAAATGAGACCATTTCTTTAAGGCAGACTAAGGGAACACTTTCACTTCAAGACATGTAGTTTTTGAGAATTTTCAAGCAACTGATAACACAAGAGGGAGACACAATCCCCACCCCTCCAAACCAGTTCTCTGTCTGAACTTCTGAAACTCTAAATATTCATTACAAAGGCCTCTAATACAATGTTTTCCTGTGGGATGAAAGATACTGCATAAATGAAAATGTTGCTGTTTAACAGAAATCATTTTCTTTATAAAAGATTGTTAGGTCCAGATTCCACATGTTTTAGTTTGAGATAGCTCTTTTGAGCTAATTTTGAGGATATATTTTTACCTTCTTTTCTTGGAATTAAAAACAAACAAACAAACAAACAATTTCTTAATCCAAAATAGTAAAAATCAGTCGTAGACACTGCAGCTTCTAGTCAGGTATCTAGTAATGCAAGCTTAAGTAATCTGCAGGTACAAATTCCTACATGTTCTTTTCTAAAAAATTAATTACAAATTATTTGTCTCTGGCCTTTGTGCAAGGACTAATACTTTACAGCACCATGAGCCTATGTCACTTGTCAGTGTTCATGTAAAATATGATGAAAAACCAGTTTTATAAACTTGGAAAAGTCATCTCCTGTGGAAGAAAGATATTTCTTCCTTATCTTTACAGTTCAGTCCATTTTTTTTCAAAAAGAAGGGCGGTAATTGTAAGTTATTTTTCTACTTTCTCTCCTACTATCTGGGAACTTCAATGAAATTGCGGTGTAACTTTTCTTTAACAGTGCCTGAGCACCGCCTTCCGGTAAAAACTAGCATTGCTCAGGGGTTAGAGGAAGAGAGATCTCGTTTATTACTTTAAGTCTGTGTTTGGATTTATTGCTCTGTGATAAATATCAGTTTTTGCTCTGAAGCAAGGTAAAAATCTTCAAGACATTTGTTGACATTAATAATAATATTTATAATAGCCATTATTTCCCAATTACACCTCTTATCTTACAAATTAATAACAGCACTACATTAATACCTGTAAGGCTCACTTACAAAACAGGAGTCCCCTGTATATTGCATAAATTCAGTCCTCAAAGATGAATGACAGAAATCTAACAATATAAAATAAGTGACATAAGATAGTTGCCATCCATTGAGTACAAAGGAACATGGGGATACTGTTTGTAAGCATGATAAACCACAAACTGAATTATCATGTTTTTGCAGGCAGTCTAGTATATATTGTTGTAGAGTGTTGTTTGCAAGCATTAGGGACATTTCAGGAGAAAGTAGTTCATGTAGTTCACTGAAGTCAGTATCTCAGTAAAAAGGAGAAATAGTAGGTCGGGTTGGTGGGCCCTGAAGATAGGGGAAGACAATTAACTCGATTTTTTTGTGAGAAGAGGAAAAAAGTCAGTGAAAAAAAATGTTCAGAAGATGGTATAATGATCAAAATAACAAATTGATTTTTTCTTCTTCTTCTTCACACATTTTGACCAGGACAATATATCATCTATCAAAGGCAAAAACACCCAAATGGAAATATAAGAAAACTTGAAGCGTTTTGCTGTGCAAGTGAATGGGGATCTCTGCTTTTCAGGAAAAAAATAAAATAAAATAAAATCAATGGCAATCAAGTATAGCCTCAGTGTAACACTGGTACCTCCCTGAACAAGGGAATGCCCAGTTTGTGTAAACTGGGTAAGCCAGGTGTGCTGCACTTGCAGCTTGCTGGGGGCTAGAGAGGGAAGGATGGATGAGCTTTGCAACCTCTTCTCTTGTTGCATCCCAGTAGAGGGGCAAAATGACTACTATATTGCTTCAGTCTATAGCTCTGCTTGCAGATGGTAATTGCTCACAGGAGACAGCTGTACTGGTCTTAAGTTTTCTGGATGATATGGGAAGTAATTTCATGAGCACTAGAAGCTACTGTTTCCGTACCGCCAAATATCCCTCATGGCAAAAAGAAAATGTGCCAGGTTAGGCATGGAGATTACAAATGAGATAAAGGCAGGCCCATGTGTTTCTGTGATACATTTTCTGAGAAGTATCTGGCACACTCAGGACAAGATAAAATAATAGTCGTTATTATTAATGCCTTAAAAATGCTGTGCTCTGCATGGCATGTCTTTGAACTGTGAGCAAGAAGAGTAACACTGGCAAGACAAAACAGACTTCAGGAACTTCAGCAAACAGCTGCACAACAGGGAGTAGTTTTAAAAAGCACCAGCCATGAAAGAATTGGGCAACTTGTCAGACTGCTTCAAGATTGTGCTGATAGATAGCATTTTTATTAGAAAGCTTGCCCTCCTCCCCCCTCAGCCCCCCTCACTCCCCCACCCCCGCTTTTTTTTTCCAGATTCGCTCACAAAAAGCAGATGTTTTAAAGTATTGAGTGTTGTTTGTTCAGTTAATGTTTTGCAGGCAGTAATAACTCTTCAGCTTTTGAAAAAAAAAATATCAGAGAAAGTAGAAGACCCTCTTTTTCCAAGTGTCCCACTAGGGAAACATGCCAGAAAGCTTCTAGCTCAGTTCTTTTTGTAAGTGAATCAGTCACCAGAATTTTCTGTAGTTTGCCACATTGTGCTTTATAAATACTGCAAGACAGTGAGATTCCTGTTGAGAGGAATTTATCACCTGAATTAAATCACAGAATTATTTAATGGTTGAGTTTGAAAGGGCCCTCTAGAGATTGCCTAGTACAGCCTCCCTGTTTAGATCAGGTTCAGCTATGGTAGGCTGCCCAGCAGTGTGTCTGTTCAAGTTTTATGTGTAAAGAAGGATGGAGGAACCACATTCTCTCTGGGTGAATTGTTTTGGTGTTCAATCACACTTAGAGTAAAATTTTTTTTCTTCTTTTTAAACAGTATTTCCTCTATTTCAGTTTATGCTTATTTCCTGTTGTCCTGTCATGGAGCATCTAATGAGAAGAATCTGTCTCCATCTTCTTTGTTCTCCTCCCTCTCAGGTATTTATACACTTTGCTTTGAGACCCGCTTGAGCTTTGAACTCTCCTCTAGGCTGAACAGTCCCAGATCCCTCAGCCTCTCCTTGTATCCAGCTATTCCAATCCCCTAATATATGTGGCACTATATTGGACTTGCTCCAGTATTCATCCCAGTATTGATGAATAGGGTCAAGTATTGACCAGTAGGATCACTAGGGTCAAATGACTGGCTTCCAGCTGGACTTTGGGCCACTGATGACATCCCTTGGAGTCTGGCAGTTCAGCCAATTTTTAGTCCATCTCTTTGTCTACTTGTCTAGTCTGTACTTCATCAATTTGTCTGAGGATATTTACAGAGACTGTGTCAAAGACATTACTGAAACCAAGGTAAACAACACCTACTTCTCTCCACTCCTGCACCAACTGAGTAGCAAACAATCGAACATACAAAGTGACTAATCCATTAGATGATTGCAGTCATGGCATGTTTTGGATTACCAAAATTATGATGTTGTCTGACTATCTGTCTGTTATAGGGTTAGAACCTCTTTGATATGAGAATAAGTGAGCGGATGAGAAATAGTATCAATGCTACTGATACAGACCTTAAACAATCACTGCAGTGAAGACAGGCTCAGATTCTAGGGTACTTGAGCATCTTTTTAATTCTTTCTTGAAAATCAGATGCTTGTATCCTTTAAAAAAAAAATAGTGTCATGTCATCCTTTTTAGATATTTTTTAATATCTTATTTCAGTTTTCTAAAAGTTTCAGAAAATCACATCCAGGTAGCCATGTTTGTCATGTCCAGGTTTATACAGGACAAATAACTTTTCCTCCTCACCACAAGTAGTTTATTGTATCTACTCCACTCTGACTCTACTCCACTCAGACAGATCTTCTGTCTGCCTCTGGAGTTTTGATAAGAAAGAGTTGACTTTAATTAGAATCTGTCACTGCACATCTGTTATGACCTGAATTTTTAGAATTCATTAAAAACTTTGTTTCTGAGAGGAAGTTTAGTGTTTGTCTTATAATATTTTTTTTTTTGTATTTTGTTTTGTATATTTGTTTGTTTTCTGATTGCATCTTTCCTTAAAAACATTTGCAATGGTCTTAGTTATTATAAGGGGAACTATTTTCAAAAAAATCTTACCAGTTTATAAGATGATACTGTAAAGGACCAAAGACTTCACATTCATGGGCAGCTTTTTTAAAGCTTCCAAATTCCAGCAACTCATAGATGTATCTTTGTTTCTTGTCTCAATTTTCAAACCATTGAAGTGTCAGTTTTAGGTAAATATAATTGATTATATCAAAAAGGTTACTTTCAGAATAAATTTCAGTCTCTTCATCTGACATCAGAAATGTGATATGAAGTCAACATTTGAGCAATAGTGTAACTCAGTATGAGACCTGTAATCCTGGCTACCCGTAATTAGTGAAAACATTTCATGGAAAAAAAAAATAATCAATTTAAATAGAAGAAAACAACCTACCTGTTTTCTTGAAAATGTGTTCTTCAGTCAGGCTTCAGAAAAATGGCTAATCATAAATTACTGTTCAGTAAGACAGTATTTTTGATTTATCTCTTTTTAAAAGACAGATGTTTTGTTTATCAACGATTCAGTAGAGTATATATGTAAAAATTCCCAATTGTTATTATATCACTTCTTTCTTTCAAGTTGATACTGCTGGTAATATAAATTACCCATGTTTTCTCTAGGGAACTATTTGTTCGTACTCATTTGTTATGTAAATGATTACTACAGGTAGTATTTTCTTCTGACCTCCGTTTTCAACAGTTCAGAATTGTTTTATTAGTAGACTTCATCATTAAAACAGATTTCTTATTTCTTGCTACATTTCTGCCTTAATTTTCTAGATGTAACTGAATTTTAGGTTATATGAAGAAGGGTGGAAGTGGAAGTCTTGCTGTGTTGTTTTAGAAAATGTTTAGTGAACTCTCTATTAGTCAGAGGTATGGTTTTCTTAAGAAATATGGTAGTGGTATTGCTGTCTCTCAGCAGAAATCTTGCTGTGTTTGGATAATTCTGTTTGCAAAAGCAGTAGTGTGGTGCAATATGGTGCAGCACTTCCAATGGGAATGACTTAAACGAGTCATGGGTAATGGCAGTTAGAGCTTCTTCTTACCTGCTGCTTTTCTTCACTAGGACAATTTATATGTTACCATGTGGCTAACTCATCTGACTTCTTGGAGGAAGGAAATATGCTCCTGTATCTCTTTCTATTCCCAGAACTAAAGTGAATGATAAGATTAACATTTTTTTATAGCTTGATCATTACCTTGCCAATTTCCTTTGAAATTCCTTTGCTGTGAAGAGAGTGTTTGTTTGGTCCTGTTGCATCCTGTGTGCCTTTGGTGTCATTGCTGCATAATTTTACCTTCTCATGTGCCAAGTTATAGGAACCTTATGTCTTACTTGTCTTATCTTCATGTATAGATGTATGTCATCTGGGATGACAAGTCATATCAGTGACACACTGAGGCCACACGAGGAATGCCACTCTTTGTTACCATCTAAATTTCTGCTCCAGACGTGTATGTTCTTCTGGTCATTCAACAATGACAGCTTTGTGATCCCATGTTGTGTTGGGATTTTATACATTTTTCTTTTTGATCCCTGCTTTGATCATAGTGAGCCTTCTCTTCCTTAACCTTTGTTTAAACTGAAATTTGACAAAACAGACTTAATTTGTACAGTCCTTCATTTAACAATGCTAAGGATGGGTAAGAATTATTGCTTTAGCTACTACAATCCATGTGGCTTCTATGACTGACTGGAAGGGATTTTTAGCAGCTGGATGCCATCTAGCTGTAGACTTTGCCTCTCTAGTTTTGCAGAATAATAGATTCTCTCTAGTTTTGCAAGAGTAGTAGTTGTTAGACCTGTGCTCCACACCTCCCTGTAGGCCAAGTAAAAGGTTTGTGCTGTAGGATGAAAGCTCTGTGACAAAGTAGGTTTTAAACCTTGAATCCTGTCTCAAGTATTGTAAGTCGGGAAGCGTGATTATAGCTGTAGTTCGTTTTTCTATTAGAAAGGTGTTTGGTTTGATATTCCTGGAATGATTTCCAGCAATATGCAGAAATAATTTAACAATAAGTGTGTCAATTTATTTCATCTGTGTTTGAAGTTGCAAGATGATTTTTTTTTCAATCTTTGTTCAGAACATTTTTTCCTAATTAACTTTTTCTAGGGAAAAAAAAAATATATCAAAATTTCATGAGATTCATAAGATTCTGAGCTTTGTTAAGTTTTTCAGTTTTTCAGTTAAATGACCTCTGTATTTTGTAAAGATGAAGACTTTGCTAAGCAGCAAAATGAATCAAAGTAGAAACAGGCTGAAATAAATGCTGACCAAACTCGATTCTTTGTGTCTTTACCTAAGAATACCTGTTAACATAGAAAGTAATAAGTAATTCATACACTACATTGTAAAGTATAGAGTGGTAATAACTTTATACCACAGTTCCTTAAAGCTGCAAGTTTCAGCAGTTAAGTCCAAACTGAAGCAGTAGATATCAACCATTTTTCTTTCTAAAAGACAGCTATGACACATAAGCTCTGGAAACCAATGACAGAAAATGTTTTTACAAATGATCATAGTTGTTGATAGTGATCATTCCCAACAAAAGATGCAACTGTCTTTGCAACTGATGAAGACTTGGAACTGATGTCCTTCTAGGACAAGGGACCTCAGGTTGTGCCAGGGGAGGTTCAGGCTGGAAATTAGGAGACTTTTCTTCTCAGAAAGAGTAGTTAGACATAGGTTCTCCAGGGAGGTGGTGGTGTCACTGTCCCAGGGGGTGTTTAAGAAAAAGTTGGACTTGGTGCTTAGGGGCATGGTTTAGTGGGTGATATTGGTTTTAGGGGGATGGTTGGACCAGATGATCTTGGAGGTCTTTTCCAACACTAATGATTCTATGATTAATTCACAACAGGCTTTCTACAGAATGTCAACAAACATGTGAAAATACTTCCTCTAATTTCAGAACAATTTGTGTTCAAAATATTCCGCAAGACATGAAATACCACAAAGATCATAATTATTAAGTTGGAGCCACTTATTTTCTCTCCAGAGTTACCAAACATGAAAGAAGTTCTGACTATGAAGAAGAAAACACAAGAAAATATTGCATGTATTACTGCATTGTTCTTGATTTATTTTCCTTAAAGAAGCAAAAATGTAGTTTTCATAGGGACACATTAAGCCTTGCTTTTAAAGAATACTGAATAGCTTCATAATATATATATATTATTAAAGCAAACCATTTGTCTCTTCTACATTTGGCAATTTCTTTTGCTTAAAATTCTTCAAATTTGTTAATATGTATTCTGAGAGTTAGTTCAAGATGCATGTACGTTTAACTATTTTTTTGTTTGTCCTCTTTCAACCTCAAAGATGACCTTAGTCCTGCTGAGTTGATCCCTATTCTATAAACAGCATGACCAAATCTTTTATGAAAATCTGAAAACAGGATCGTCATATTATACTAGGTCAGGTCAAAAGTCTGCCTAGCCCCGAATCCTGTCTTTGACTGAGGCCAAAACCAGGAGTTTAGGGGAAGACTTCACAAGCAAACCAGGAATACAGTGGTATTTCTTTGGTGTACCCTTCTAGCTTCAGGCAATAAGTGGCTTTTGAATGGAAGTTACAAATGTTTCTTTGTGTTTAGGGGCTTTTATTTATTATTTTCTTCCCTTACTTAGTCTAATCGCTTTTTAAATTTAATTTGTAGCGTATGTCCAGAAAATCTGTGACAATCAGTTCCACAATATAATTTCTCATTGTATGACAAAATATTTTCTCCGTTTAAAAGACTTCTGCTTGATACTTTATGTGATCCCTTGCTAGTTTTTTCTTTGTAATAGAAGAAATTTTGAATAGTTGTTCCATGTTCACCTTTCATAGAGCATTCATGATTTCATAGCCCTTAATCATAATTCTTGTACTAGCTGTAACTTTTCCAAGTTTCTTTGCCTATTTAATCTCTTAATTCTGTGGAAGATATCCGATTCTCTGTGTTGGATGTGCCAGAATTGTCTATGTCATTTCCAAAGAATTTCAAAAAAATAATCTTACCTAACAATTACTATATTCATAAATTGTATAGTTTTGTTTTATAAGCTCTTTGCCACTTGGCCGCTCATTCAAAGTGGACTTAAAATCAGTGTAAATCTGTTTGTTCGTTTGCTTGCTTGCTTGCTTATTTCGTAGGTGCAACAGGTTCGTTTTCAAAGTGGTGCTTTTGAAAGCACCAGCGACACCTAGAGATAGGGTACAGTACTAGACGAACTGTTTGATTTTAAGCCCCATGCTCCGCTTGTGACTCTATTACAGTAACTTTTCACATTCTCAATCTTGTAAAGCGATTTTATTAAATCAGTGTCCCAGAAAAATGAGTGAAATTAAATAATAAAAAGAGATAGAGAAAAAAAAACTGTATTACATTTAACTTGCTTATAGTCTGAGTCTAAGCACTTTATCATTTACACTTAATCTGTAATCTTACTTTCGTTTGTTTCCCTTCAAAATACAGAAAAGTGGCTTTTCATACACTTCTATAGTTCTGCTTAGACATAGAAATCCACAAAGAGGTAATTATTAACCATTAGTAACCATAAAGTTATACAGGCATCTTGAATAGGTGTTTTAAAATTTCAGCATTCATTTAACTCTGCTCTGATACCTTTATTAAAAACTTTTTTGTTGCAAGATGAGCAGAGCTAGTTTAATATGAAATATTATGAATATGTCTCTCCTTTTGCATATTTTACACAATTACCGTTTCTTTGTGAATTCTCAGTATGTGACAAATGTCTTGGCTTCACAGATTTTCAGTGCTGTTATCTGTTTCTCACGTATGCTTAGTATTGTATGCTTAGTGTTGCAAACATTAATTTGTCATGCTGCAAGATCCCAAAGCTTTGTCTCATGGCACTCTGCCTCAGTGAGACAATGCATTGGGCATTTATCATCTGCATGTTTCTTGAGACAGAAGCTGCAGTGCTTCACTTGCTTTACTACCAAGGTTTCACTGAATTTTGTCACTCTTCTTTGGAATCACTTCAATATTGACTACTATAACATTTTGCATCAACAAATAACTTGGCAAGTTAGGTGTTGTGCTGAAAAAAGTATTTTTGCTTGATATGATCGAATCTGCTGATTGGTGATTTCATTGGTGCCCTCTAGTGTTTAAATGGAAAAAATATTTAAGAAATATTTTTTTGTTTACTTTCATTCAAATCGTTATTTCATGTACTCTCCAGGCTTTTTTTTTTTTAAGAGGAAAAGTACTGCTCTACTCAGGCTCCCTTCATATGGAAACCATATCTTCCACCATCCTTGTCATTTACTTCTTTATACTTTTTCTGTTTTCAGTATATTCTTTTCATCAGTGAGACAAGGACTGTGAGCAGTATTCAGGATTCGTTCGCAAAATGGACTTATAAAGAAGCATAACAACTTGCATTTTCTTTTTCTTTTCCTCATAATTCAGAGCATTGTTTTGTGTTCTGATTTTCACTGAATTAACGCTTTCAGTAAACTATCTGTATATTCTAAGATTTTTTTCCCCTCAATGCAAAAAACTCTTTTAAAGACAATATTTGTACGTATCTATACTTTTTTTTTCCTGCTAAGCTTTTCCTATCTTATGTTTGTCCTTTTATCACCCAGATATGTATTTTGTAATTTTGCAGATCCTTTGCAGCCAGACAGATTTACTCTTACATGTTGTGAATAATAATGCTTTGTTACTTCACTGTGTAATTCCTTTCCCAAAATATTGACAAATAAACTGAGTATTTGAGGTTCCAATACTGCACTCTGTGGGACATCCTTGGCAGCTTTTCTACAAGTATTCCTAACTTTTTGCTTGTATCTTTTAACCAATTGCTAGTTTTAGAAGCATAGGAACTGATTACTAATTACTAATTTGAATCATAGAATCATAGAATATCCCGAGTTGGAAGGAACCCATAAGGATCGTGGAGTATCATTTTAGAAGGATAGGAACTGCTGTTTTATGGACAGAAGTACAATACTTGTGTCAAAAGCCTTACAGCTTTTCCCATATCCATAATTAATATTTGGCTGTACAGAACTTAAAAAAATAAAAAATCAAAAGTTATATGAAGTAACAAAAAAGGGTGAGTGACTGAATGGATTACAGAGACTGAATGCAACATTTCAGTATGAGAGAGAAGTAGAGCAGGCTAAAATATGAGTTTGTTCTTAGGCAAATGTTTTAATGGTTTTAATGGATTTACATGTGTTGTGACCTCAGCTCAGGAAGACCAAAAACAAAAACTGGTCAGAAGGCTGGAAGGAAAAATAATGTGACACAGCATTCCAGTGTGCTTATGAAGAGACCAAGAGACCACACACACACACCCCTTACCATAGGTATGGCTCATTCTTCTGCCAATAGAGCACGCAGTGGAAATTTCCACTGCAAGTTACAGCACATTTCCACCCTTTAACCCTACACATACTGAAGTTTTGCAATTCTTTATGGTGATTGAAATGTATAACCTTTACTTTACTAAAGATAACTAATCTTTTTTAATCTAACCTAATCTAACCTTTCTTGTTTAATCAAAAAAAAAAAAAAACTTTAGTGAGAAATACATAGATACAATAATTTCAATCATGAGGAGTGTTCGTACCAAAACCATGAATGTATGTTTTAAATCATTTATGTATGTGAGCATTTGTATCACTAAAAAGAGCATAAAAGGTGGGGAAAGAAGAGGTTAAAAAGAAAAAAAAAAAAAAAAAAAAAAAAAAGTGGGCAAAGAAGAGGTAAAAAGAAATGAACAGGAAGAGAAAAGAGCAGAAAACATTTCCATTTCTAGGAAGATGTTATTTAAGGCAGGATTTTGAGAAAGAAGAGTTCAAAAGAACTGGAAATGAGACTGGTAACGAAAACCAGAGTGTCCTGGAATTGCTAAGAAGAAAAAACAATATATAATGGATGTGTGAGACAAAGGAAAAGGAAGGAATATGTGTTTTCAAGATACAAAGAGCAGGTGATAAAACCTCCTGTTATTCCTTCATGTTTATTCATCTTTTTCTCAATTGTTTTACTAACAAAACTCCTGGGCTGGCTAGGCTCACCTCCCAGAACATTCTGAAGAGTTTTCATGGGGTGATCTGTATCTGCATTGTCTCTTCTTTTGCTGCCTTCCTTTACTGTGGTGCATGAGCATAAAGCATGGCAAGGAAAAAGGAAGAAGGTGGCAAGGATGTCAATGCAATGCCTTACTGTTCCCAGATGAGTATTTTTCCTTTGAGTCTTTGAGAGCAGCAGTAACAGTTCAGATCTGAGGTACGAAAGTGTAACAAAGATTTGGAAGCTGCATGCTCCTCATAAGTCACCAATTTGCTTTCCTTTCATCTGAACATTACTGATAGTATTACGTGTCTGCACGGTGTTATGTATTCAGTGCTTAGTTTTTGAAAACATCTGTAGTTTTGCAGGAAATATGATCTAAATTTTGATTGACCTTTCTAATCCTGCAATTACACTTTAGCTTTTCTAATTTTGTGCAGACTGGGAAATTTTATTCTTTCCTCCTTGTCTTACGTATTTAAGCCATTTTTTGTGGCTTCTACTCCTTTAACATCCCTTTTTCTTACCACTTTCAGTTGTTTATCTTTAGAGCAAGCCTTAGTAATGCTCTGCAGTAACTACTTCAACATCTTTTTCTTGAACTGATTCTTCAAAATGTGGTCACTGAAAGCCATGTTCCAATCCACCTATTTGATCATTATTTGATCATGATCTTTCCATCTTTATAAACTTTCCATCGGCCATCTCATTAGAGTCAAGCTTCTTGGCCTCTATAGCTTCTTACAATTCATCATTTTTTCCAGCATGGAGAGCTTTCCATATATCCCCATGTCTGGAACAACCTTCACACATGAGGAATAGCATGACCCGTGCATGTAATTGCCTGTCAAACCTTGAGAAGACTCTCAACCAAGGCACATTGTTCTTTCCTTTTGGGGATATTGAGGATAAGCAGGCTATCTATGTAGCTTTGTTACTATCAGGTTGCAACAGAGTTGAAAGCCTCTGGTGCTATTTGCAGCTTTTTTCATGAACAGCCAGATGGCATAATACCAAAACTGGAATCTGATACTGTGGCTGGAACCTGACTCCTGCTGATTAGCTTTCCCATGCTCAGCAATTGTAGCAAAGTTTTTCACTAGATGGTCTGATTTGTAGGATGTAAGATGAGAAAGAGTCCATTGTGGTAATGTAGTTTGATCTTCATGTTTGGTTTTCTTAAATAGCATATTGTTTGTGTAGATCCATTTTATAAAGTGACCCTTTTCTGCAACTGTGACCCATGTTTTTCATTGCTTACCAGAGCTCCAGACTGTCATCCTCAAGTTTTATCTATGGTTATTTTGTCTTTTCTTACAGATAAGTGATAAAAACAGTGAACATTCATTAGGAAAAGAAATAGTCTTGTATGTATTGCATATCACATTGTTCAAATGAACCAGTTCTTAATCATTGCAATTCTCCTGGTATTGTGTTAGTCAAAACACCTGTGCAGTGCAGAGTCAGCCTTACTGAAATGTCAGAAGCAATACTCTA
>CM021729.1:9980136-9994612 GCA_011074415.1 Stictonetta naevosa | reverse complement strand
TTACTTGCTTTGTTTTGGAATGGAAATTGTGTAATTATCTTCCTGAAATATATATATATCACCCGCTTTTTTTCTTGGTAGATAGAGACCAGAAATAATAACTGTATACTGCTGCCTTTTGCTAATATTCTACTTTATCTGAGTGGTTATGATCTAAATATAATACTGAGAACCTATTAACTGGTGCACCACATGGAAAATCTCATTATTTTCCTTGTTGCTATTGACTACATATTTCTTCTTAGAGCTGTTGATTTATTTACCAGTTTCCTACAATTTCCACATTTTTTCAAAAGATCTTGCCAACAGTTTCTTCCTTTCATGTGTAGACTTCTAAATATAGATACAGACAAATATATATATATCCTTGCTGCAGTCACAGCTTTCCAAACATTTTGTTTCTCAAATTTTTCTTGATTGTTTTCTTCTACTTCAAGAAAGATACCCTTAAAATGTTTTCTACTACCATCTACATTTTTCTTTCAGACAGCTTTTGATTCATTGATATTTAGAAACATAAAATTGTCCTTCTTAGAAATCTTCATATATAAATACATGGATGTGTTTTAGTAGCTTGAGTTTTCTTCTGCTTGTGTATAAAAATACGCTCAAATCAGAGTCCTTCGCCACTTAACTACTGCTGACTTTTCTGTGTCCAGGTCTTCTTTATCTGTCCAGCTTCTTTACAGTTGCACAACTGAGACTTATAATTTCTATTATGGATAATTATTCTTACCATCACTATTTCATTAGTGATACTTGGAAACAGAAAACAATGGAAAAATAAAGATAGATAACTTCAGTTCCCAATAGGAATGGGTACACTCCATTCACTGCATTTAGTTGTAACTGCATTACCATTAACGGCATCAGTTTTCTAGCCTACATGTTACAGATTGGTTCTTGCAGTGATGACCATTATGTTCACTAGTATGTTACGTATCAAACCCCATGCAACATTTTGTTCTGTTTATCCTTTAGGATGTTGATTTTTAAGCATCGATGAAAGTTTTTTTATGACTTCTCAGTGACTGGGAAACAGATAATAGGATTTTTGGCATAGACTGAGACTCCTGTTTTTTGCCCATACAATTCTTCCTAAATGGTTGAGACTGTGTGTGAAGTGGAAAGTTACAGGTATGCTTGGGAGTAAACCTTCCAAATTACTGGCTGAGGTCAGGCAAACTGTGAGCAGTATCCTAACAGTTCTTTCAAATGAGAGCAAACAAAGTTTCAGACCTTGTAAAATATTTAAAGCTGTGTGAAACTCAGCAGTTTTTGTTGGCAAGAGTTCTAACTTTGTTCTGGCTAAAGTTTGCGTAAGGTTTGCATCCACTGAGAATTCAAACAGAAATATAAGAGGAAACTCAGCTAAATGATTGTGGTTTTGATAGAAACCTCAAAGCGAATATTCTTTGTGACATTCACTAAAAATTCAATTTTGGCATAAAACTTATTCACACCCTGGTCCCAGTTTGTTTAGAGTTGTGTTTTCTCTTTCAGAAGTGCAAGAACAAAATTTGAGTTATAAGGAAAACAAATGAATCCTACTGAATTGTATTAATTTAGAAAACTCCAGCAACTCTGAAAGTACTGTTCTTTTTCTTTTGAAAATTAGTATTTTCTGTTCATTTACATGGTACCATTGTGGAGATTCCTTGATCCCATATCAGCTCTCAGCTTTATCTGAGAGAACAGAATTACAGTACTAAGTTGTTCTAAGCATAAATTCATCTGCCTGTGCAAAAGACTAGAGAAAGGAATGCCAGCTTTCTTTAATTCCTCAGTACAAAAGCTTTGAAATGGAGAACTGTCTCCAGTTAAGTATCTTTAGATTTCAGACCAGAGACTGTTTATTACAGTAAATGTGGCACATTAAAAAAGTCCCAGAATTCAGCAGCCTTCTGGATGGTAGAAACCGTCATTTCAAGTTGATCCATGAACAACAGAGGGAATGCAATGAAATAATTCATAAATGGGATAAAAAATACAGCAAATCCAAAGAGAAATAAAAATAATTTCAACACTTTGTCAGTGCTTGGAGTGGTGTAAGGATCTTTGTCATGTTCTTTCTGGCATTCTCAAATGCAAATTGGCATCTGCTGGCAATGCAACTGGGGGAATTTGGAGACCTATATTGCATTCAGCTTCCTTCCATATACACTAAAACACATTATTACAAGTCAAGCTTCTTTGGGTTCAATAAACCAAAGCCTTATAAAAGCAATGTGTTTCAGAATGTGAGAGTAATCATTATCAGCTTCATAATTATAGATGTAGGAGGAACACAGGACACCTACCCTACATGCTTCAGTTGATGTCTCCATCAAAATCACCTCTAACTTCAGTGGGATCATAAGATATATCTTTAAACTAAACAGTAATTATAACCATTATCCTGGCATCTTTCACCCCAACTTTACCCTGCTCAGATTTTTTATAACATGTTCCTATCCATTTTGAACAATTCACGGTCAGATACAAAATCTTCTGCATATAGATCTAAAGGTTTACTTCTCCCTTTTACCAGGAGGAAAGTTTTAAAGGAGTAGCACTTGCAGAATAGCTGTGATGGCTTTTTTTTTTTTTTTTTTTTTTTCAGTTTGGAAGTCTCTAAGTGCTGGGAAGGATATCAATATCTCTTGGGTTTTGTGATGAAGTTGTTTTAAAGGCTGATTAGAAAAGCTGCCATGTAGAAATATAGTTGCAAATGCCCCTTGCACTACAGCGGATAAGTTTTCGTGTAAATTTTTCTTTTAGATAAAGGCTAAAACAGTGTTCCATTTATGAACAGCATCATCCTCAACTTCCTGAAGGAAAAATGAATGGGAAAGCCAGGATGTTCTTCATATAAGAAGAATATATTGACATCAATTAAAAAATATATGATATGTTTTAGTGAAGCCCAGTAATACTTAATCCTTTCTGAAAACTGTTAACATTAAACCAGGTCCTGTCTGAACAGTTAAATATACAGTCAGCTTCTCACTTCACCCATGATTTTTTTGCCCAGCTTACATTCTCCAACTAATCTTGAATTTCTCTCAAAATTTTAAAAGATACATGTGGAATAACACCTGCTTAGAAGAACACTTGGAAATTATTTATTTATTTATTTATTTATTTATTGGTACAGATCAAAGTTCAGAGTTATTTAGCAGCTTGTTTTGATTTTCAAAAAAAAAAAAATAATCTAATTTTAAGAGACAAGATTATGGTCAGATGAACAATAAAAATCATTCAGAGTAAATAATTACAAAGGCTGTTATTGATCCCGTAATGTTTACTAGAGTCTATTTTATTTTTGAATATTTTAAAAACAAAAAATGTAATTAGGCATGGATGTTGCTAATTTAAGTGCATATATTAAAATTGTATATAATTCATTACATTATATTGGAATGATTTTATTGAGATTTGATCTATTAGAAAAGAGGAAAAAAATTAAAAAATGACAGAAACATAAGAGTAATTTCTAAATAATGCAATTACAAATTATATATCATTTTGGAAAGTTAATGAACCAGAAGCAGTTCAGAAATGTTAATGTCATCAGAAAAAGAAAAAAATATATATCTTAAAACTCTTACAATATTAACACCATTTGCAGATAAAATTCTGTAAAATGACACAATATGCATCGTGCCAAAATTTAAGAAGCATCAGCAGGTGCTCATTTAGGAGGCATGTACTAAGAAGCTGCGATTCTGATGCAGTTTGCTTAAACCTTTATTTTCGATGCCTCTTAGATTTACTAGAAACTGATGTTACACATACCAAGTGCTGAGTTTCTTGTAAATATGACCTTTTATTATCTGCTTTTCTCCTTTGTAAGCTCTAAAGTACAAAAGCATTGAAGAACTTTTTTACAAAACCATGTTGAGATTTCTGTGTTTTAATAATTATTCTATAAAGGCTCTCCCCATCTCCATAAATACACAGCTGATTTTCATTGCATTCTTGATGTTGCTTTTATCAGCTTGTCCCAATTAGATCTATTCTTCACAGTGGTTTTGTGCTTGGTTGTACCCTCAGTACTACCAGCAGTTCAGCAGTTCAGCAGTTGTTCTAGCAACCATGTTTGCATCCTGAAGTCCTTTGTTTCACCTATTGTAATTCTTTTGTTTGCTGTTCAGTGACCTTGGACTTGCGGTAGTCAGAGGCTCTACTTTACACTGCCCTAGTCCTCTCTGTTTCATTCTCCGTGCTGTAATGGCTGCCTGAATACTCTCAATTTTCTCTTCTCTTTTCCACTCCTCCAGTCTACCTGAAATCAACCTTTCCTCCACCTGTTTAAGTCCCTTTTCTTCTCTTTTCCTGACTTCAGTGAGTGGTTCATTTTCCATACTACTGCAGCTGATTTAAGCTGTTTTCAAACCTGAAGTGTCACCTTTCTGCTCATTTGTGTATGTGGGTAAGTAAAATTATACCAGTACAAGCAGTTAAGGTGAGTGATATTCATGTAGGGCTAGGAAAGAAGAAAAAAACGTTCCTTTAAGCAGAGATTAAACTGTTCAAATATTGCTTGAATGGGACATGTAATCCTTTTGTTTAAAAACAGCTAAATATACACCATTCATATGGTATAGACAAAGAAAAATACATCACGACTGTTGTTGGACCCAATAGTTTTTTTTCATATTTGTGCCAAGGACACAGTGTACAAAATGAAAACTGAACATACTTACGACAGCTGGCAGCGTTAATCCTGAGCTGAAGGTGAGACTTCTCTGACATATGTGTATTGTGTATTGGCGTAAGTGGAGAAGGACTGAAGGATTGAAGACTACCTGCTTATCTAGATGCCTTTTATGAATACATTACAAGGAAACAATTCGTCACCAAATAAAACCTAGGCAGTTCATCTTTTTTCATATGTACAAACGCTTATTGATATATAGTAGTGCTTTCAATAACTGAGTTTCCTTAGGGGGAATGGGTTGCAGCTAGGACATAAAATAAACTTCAAACTGATTCAAGCAAACTAAAGCAAAATGATTAAAATGTTCATGAAACAACAAAGTGTTAAACTGAATCTCTGAAAATTGTTGTTGTCTCTAAAGCTAGTAAGCATTACATGCATATGCTTGGCTACGCTATATATAAAGGGAGGCTTACTGTCATAAGGGAGGCTTACATTCATACTGTCCCAGGAATATCATCTTCTGGAAGAAAGCCCTTATGATGGGAATCCAGTTGGGGCTGATACTCCCAGGCAGGTTTTAACACAGTAATTGTGATTTTAAGAGGTGGGTCTGCCAAACTGAACTGAACAACAGGAAGCATTGTTCAGGCACAAACACATACTTCGAGATGAATACTTTGCAGTACCACTGAATGTTTATGTCATTATTAAAATTGCATGTAAAAATGAATCTAATTAAAGAGCAGACAGGAAATATCCATGCTAACAAAGACAACTTCAACTTTGAATTTTAAATATCTAATATTGCAGATTGTAGAAGATAAAAATAAACAACTTGATCACATTGTATCACCAGCCATTATATTTTTGGAAATTATTTCCTTAAATTTCCTATGTGAATGTGATGATGTAAATTTACCTTTATTTCAGATTCTTCCCTGCTTATGAAGATGTAGCCATTCTTGCTTCTTTGTATCCTTTATTTTCAAATACCCTCATGAAAGAATTGGGGTGAATTAAAGCAGTAGAATAAAAAGATTTCAGAAAGTGTTGAAGAAAATCACAATGCTGGAAAACCAAAGCAGAAAAAATGCGTATATTAGAGGTACAAGGAGATGTTTAGTAAATAATTATTCATGTGTGTTATTACCCTTAACTTCCTACATATGTGAATTTGGTTTGGTATTATAATAAAAAAGAAGCTCAGTTTCTAGCTGGATAACAGATGTGACTTCACTAGTTTCCAGGGGAATTCTCTTAACAAGATACAGGTATGAACTTTTGAAAACTTTGCTGAATAAAAAAATGCAAACCATTACTGTCTTTCTTGCACAATGTCCAGAAAATAAGCAATACCCATGAAAGCTTGGATTAAAATTCTCAACTAGTAATGGGCATTTGACAGAAACTGATTTATGTTCAGTGACTCAGGATTTCAGGGTTTGTCATTTTATGAAGCTTTTTAATCAATTAGAGATGTTAATATTTTTTTATGTCATTATTCTTTATATTGCTATTGGCAATAAACCCTCTTGCAGCTTAGTCACAAATGGGAGCTGAAAATTAGATTCTTGAAACACCTTTCAAGGTGAAGTTGGAAGCTCAAATAGTCAAAAAAAAGCTGGTGTTATAATGTCAATTACTTCATATCGTCCTAGATTTTGGCTTTAGAAACCAGCTATAGTAGGGCTGTATTTCAACAAAGAACTTAAAAGTCTATTTAGCTGTTATTCAAGTAAATTATATGTAAGCATGAGCTTATGCTGCATATATATATATTTATGTATTTAAAAGTCTTGTCACATAGGGATAATTTGTTGAATGAGAACTAATTCAGCATTCTTTCCTAATGTTTATAAAACAGTTTTCCGAGTTTGCTTTTAAATGATAATTTCTGACTTACATTTTACAAATTACTTTATGATGTGTTAGTTTCCCTAGAAGTCTCCTAACAATAAGAATTAGAATCTGATTTCTTTACTTGCACTGGATAGTATCTTTTCTATGTTATCTAATTTACATATTAGAAAAACAAAAGGTCCACTTAGAAATATTTATTGTGATTTAAGAGTGTTGTATATTTATCCAAATGCATTCAGTTTGTGTTTCAAAAAAACACTATTATACATACAAAACAATATGCAATACAAACCTCTGCATGCAGAGTGAACATAATATTTTTTTTTTTTTTGCTATATTAGAAATAAAATGAGAATGTCCATGGGAGTATAAAATTTATGGCATCTGAACTAAGAATGGCATCTGAATTTAGTAACGTAGCCTACTTTGATCTTTCATTTCTGTGATCTCTGTTTAGAAGGCATTTCATGAGGACATTGACAAATCTTGTTTAGAGCTATGATTTTTTTTAATGTTAATAGATCATGTGAAGTAATATATTTAAAGGTGAAAATGGGGGAGTAAGCATTAAATGAGGGGAGTAAGCCTCAAATATTTAGTCCTGTAAGGTATCCTGTGCTGGTGTTATTCATGTAAGAAAGGTTTCTGATATTGCAAATCTTAAACCTAAATTAAAGAAAATAATAAAATACCTGTAAATGAGAAAAATCTATTCATTCCACACTGAGTTCATAGTTTTAATTAGTAGCATTAGCATTGACATTTATAACATATCAGACTACACTTTATACTGTATAAATAAAATATTTTCATCTAGTTTAGATTTTGCTAGATGGTAGATGTGAAGATTATTCTGCACCTGTCTGGAAGAAAAACTTCAGAAAGTTGATATGGAGCCAAAATATGCATGGAGACGGGTAAATTGCCAATTGTAACATTTTTTGCCAGCAGCTTCCTTAGTCAAGCAAATCAAGTGCCATTCTATCAGCACTGAAATCAGACAGCTTGAGACTCTGCTGCCATTTTAAAATTTTCCCTAAGCAAAGATACTGTAGTGGAAAATCCCCAGCTTAGAGGTGGGGATAGAGAAAAAGTAATCATTTACTTGTCACCATGTGTGCCTGTAACCAGCACCTGCTTTCCACATACATAAGCTCCCTGTTAAAAAAATCAAGTCTGGAAAAGGATCAGAAATAGCAGGTTAGAAATGAGATTGTTTTTCGTTAAATCTATTATCCAGAGCACAACCACATAATAGCCATGAATAAACAAGTTTTTTCTAATTTTTCTGCAAGGAGGGCAATGGTGTGTTCACCTTACATTCTGCTCTGTGATTTCAAGCCAAAGATCTCTTTTCTTGAATGCCATCTATCTTCACTGGGTTTATCTTCACTGCAGAGTTCGTTGGAATCATGTCAGTGTTGTCCCTTCCTTAAATCTATTCACCCACAAATCCTAACTCTTCTGTCAGCTCAAGTTGGTCGTTGACTGCGGGGTGAACTGGCTAGGAGCTCAAATCAGCACAGCTCACCAGCAGCTAATATAACCATTTTGTGGAAGAGTTACTGATTTATTTCATTTACTGCTGCTAGGCCTTCATCAGTAAATGGCACATCAAATCTTCCACTGTTTACTGGTAACAATTGTGCTGAGTGATTTGGTTAGCTTTGGCACTGAGAACTTGTGGATTTGTTTCTGGAAGGGAAATTTGTATAAAGGCAAGGTAGCACCAGCACAAGCAGAGCAGCTTGTGGCTTGCAACAACAGTTGCAGCCAAAATGAGATCTGGCAGCTGAAGTGATGGGAGCCATCAGTCTTCTGCATGCCTGGGCCACCAGGAATCACTGCCTCAGTGTCAGGGCTGTTATGTGTTGCTGAGTGGAATTGTTTTATTTGTTTCTTAGCTGCATCAGTCCACAGACCACCGTATTAACACATACTATCATTGTCTCAAATCTGCATTAATGAATGAGCTCTAGACAGTGGCTGCTGCCTTCAATTACTAAATGGTGTCTTCCTAAGTCTGGGCAGCTGAAAGGTGGTGTTAGCCACTGCAGGTAAATTCACCTGAGGTTATCTGGAGAACTTCTTGGAAAAAGCCATTTAGCCTTACTGATGAGTATGACTGTTTTATTATGTAATGGTGGCATATAAATAAATAAGTCTGAGAGGATTCACACCTTTCACTTTCTCATGATATACTTTACACAGTAGACGCTGTAGTCAGTCAGCGAAGCCTGTTATTCTGTACCAAGTGTTTCCCAAGTTTCTCAGGTACAACCTACGGGGAAATCATACAGAAAAATAAACTTTCTAGAAGTCATATAAAAAAAGACAGGTTTTAGAAATCCTTTGTCAGTTTAACTGTACACAATAGAGTGGCATACATTTGGATTACTTTTAGAACCCTTAGTGCTTTCTGTATTATTTACAAGTACTTGCTTTGATGCTGTTATGGGAAATGTGTTAAGGCAGGTTGAAAAATATTAGAAACACTGTACTTGAGAAGCTTGAGCACAAAAATAATAAAACTTTAACAGAACTAATGATAGATTTTCCTCAGCTTTTAACATTTAGTCAGAAGTGGGTACTTTTCAAATGCACTTTGATAGTTTAAGCAAAACTTACAGCTTTGATGTAGAAATTAGCAGCTACCATAATTTTATGGCTATTATACAGCATGGCTAACTATATCATTATAATTATATTATAAGTATTATGGTTCTGTGAAACTAACAAAGGCTTTCCACCCTTCCTTAATGTGGCAGCTTGACTGTGAAATTACCTAGGGATACATAAGTAAAGATTGCATTTTAAGATAGATATTTTAAATATATAGGTGGTAGATTCTTTTGTGTTTACATCATATACATTCCCTCAGTTTATTTCTTCTTTGCAGAAACCTCCATGAAAATATTGTTTGTAATTGTGACTAGCATTATCAGACTGGTTCTGCTTAGCCATGGCCCTTGTTCTTGTAGTTCCAGAGACACATGAAGACTTCAGTAGGCAGAATGAAGTACTAAAGCAGATAATATTTTTTCCAAATAATTGATATGAGGAAAAAGTCCTTAAAATTTGATCAGGACATTGAGCAGTTGTAAGATGCTAGGATTACACATGGGAGTGCCAAGCACACATAACTTGCAGTGTCTTTGTCACCATGGTGTACAGGTAACACTGTGGTAAGCACATTAGAATTGCACAAAATAGGTCAGGTTGGGTAAAACTACTGTAGTTGCTTAAACTTTAATAGTTGATTTAGGAATAATATTAAGTAGGTCAAACTCCTGAATTGCAGCTGTGAATTCATGAAGTTGACTATTTATTTAAACTCTCTACATACTGGCCATTTGATATTCAAGCTGACTTTACCATTGAACTTGAATAAAGTAATAGTTAGCACTTTTTGACCTCTGCAGGAAGACAAGCAATCAACTAATCAATTTAGAGTCTCTGTGTTGAAATGACTCAAAAAAAATGAAATATTTATATAACATTTATTTTAAGAAAAATTTTATTTCATGTTGCAGAATTCCATCTGGGATTTGCAGATAGGGATCTTAATCTTTTGGAGTATCAGATCCTTCAGCATAGTGTCATTGCAATGAAATATTGTTTCCTTTGTATGACGGTGATCCTTCAAGCTTCCCAGCTTAATATACATTTATTGCACAGGAAATGAAATAGACTTTCTCATCAGCTTCAGGAAGAAACACCTTGCACCATTTAAAAACCACTTGATTTAACAGTGTTAATATGTTCCAAAAGATTTGTTGCCTAAGTTTCCTGGCTGGAAAACATACCTGTTTTCACAGGTTTGACCACTAAAACAGCTAGGGTAAATGGGGGTACCCTTCAGTTCTATTGAGACAATCCATTGATCCATTGCAAAACAACTTTTATTTGTGAGCTCTTTGTCAACAGATTTGTTTGTGTGTTTGAACAAGAAAAACTGTCATAGGAATTAGAATGAGTCTGCTGTGTAATTTATGTTGTGCCTTCTAACTATTAACCACATTAATCTATTTTTTTCAGTACTTGAGGCAGCACAAATAATTTATTGTCCCTAGTATTCTGTATTCTACCACAGTATAATCCTATCAATCGTCATGTATTCCTTTACTTCTCTGTTTTTCATTTTAAAACACAAATAACCTATAAAATGAAAACATGGTGTTACAGATACCTGGGGCCCAGGGCAGTAGAGGCTTACAAATCAATACATTAAGTCAGTAGCAGCTAGAAAGAGAACTGAGACTTCAAATTCCTAGTTCTCACCAATAGAATATTAGCAAAAAGAATTTTGTTGAAAAAGATGGGTTTTGAGTTAAATGTGTAGGGAGATCATGTACCCGAAGTTATGCAATAATCATCTGCTTGTTGTGAAACAGTGGATCATCCTGAACTCAAACAAGGTTTAAAATAAGCAGAAGAATGTAAATCTGGCATCAGTTACCCTCTGTCATTCAGGCATTTGTATTTGAAAAATGAGCAGTAGCCCAGAATGAGACAGGAAAATACTGAAGAATTCATCGTGGCTCTCTTTATGATTGGAATCTTCTGGAATATACTAAGAGACTGAAAATACTGATTTAAATAAGTAATACATATTCACATTCATTATGAGCTTCAGGATGAAAGTCATTTTCATAGGAAAATGTGAAATATTTCTGATAAATTTATGATTGAAAATTAGGATGTACAATCAGCCTTCTAGCTAAACTTGGGCAAGTAACAGTGATTCCCATTAGAAAAAAAAAAAAAAAAAAAAGTATCTTAAAGCAATTGGGCATGTCTCTGGTAGGTTTTACTGAAGAAAGTAAATGGGGAGAAAACATGTAGAACCTGATAAATCTGATTAAATATATATGATAGAGAAACAATCAAATAGATCAGAAAACATGAATATGGTAAAGGCACCACAAATGTAAACCTGGTGAAACAGAAATAGTAGAATAGGTGTATATTAAATGTGTTCTCAGTTTCCACATAAAAATAATAACAGTAAAAAAATGAGGGAATTCTTTAATGACTGAGATTTTAAAAATATATTTATAAACTTGGACTGTGAAATTTTATCAGGGAACCTAAATAGTGATATTTTCCAGTTAAGTGATAAATTGTAGTGCCTGTTGAATTCAGAGATTTTTCATTGGCATCAGGTATACTTGGATTGGTCATTAACACTTGAAAATGCCAAATAAATGGATGACAGAGCATAAAGAGTTCAGTCTGGAAACAATCTTTTTAGTGAATGAAGCATATTTTGGTATTCATCATAACATACATGTAGAGTGCGTATTTTATAAAAAGTTTTTCTAATGATTAATGGTTTAATTAATATCAAAATGCTCTGGAAGTGTTGATTAATCAAATAATCGTGTGGTTGTGGAGTCAACTGAATGGCCTTTCATTTCTATATAAGAGATAGTGAAACAGGAAACTGATTCAATCTTGAATGCCAAGAGCAAATGTCAGAGAGGATCAGAACATATTTTTTTTTAATTCTATGCAGACGACTCTCCACAGGAATTAGCTAACAAAACATACCTCCATTCTCTTATCCATTTGCTTCCTTTCCTTCCTCCTCCATACCTTGTCAGCTTTTACCCAGGAAAAAATCTGTTGGGTTAAATGAGAACAGATACTACACAAAGGCTAAGTAAGAAGGGCAAGATGTGGCTCTACCACATAATGTAGCTGCCAGAAAGAGCACATCTTACTTGCTGTCCTGTACAGACTCCATTCAGCTTTATTGCTCATTCTTCAGAAGAAAATTTGGGAAGCCATTTTTACATCACCCCTGAAGGTCCTTTTTCAGTATTGAATAGCTGTGTGAAGAGAAACATTGCCTAAAGCTGCTAGTACCATTGTGTAGAAACAAGGTCATGATTTCATTCCTCATCATTTAAGACAACAATGCACCACTCTGGGTACAGTGAATTTGAAACAGCACTTGGAAAGGCTGTGAAGGGGCAAAAGCAGTCAACTAATTTCTGGCAAGGAAAATGGTATGAATGACTCAAAGCATGATTCTGCAGTTTCAGATTGTCATTTAAGAGTCACATCCTGGCAAGCAATCAACCCACAATGGTTGAAGCTCCTCTACTCTATTGTAAAATAATTGTGGTGTCTTTGGCTACATCTAAACTGATATATTAGATTACTTCCAAGGACTGTCCCAAAGGATTAAGGCTCTTCCAATTGCCTTAGTCACATCCACACAACACACAGCCTTGAATGCCCTTGGGTGCCATCTCTCATCCAAAACCTATTGCACCATCTCAGCAAGGTGCTTGTAATACTCATATTGATCCTACATCATGTGTACCATTGTAAAGGTGATCCAACTTGTTATCATATATAGAGGATGGTACCTCACTCTATTAACTGTCAGACTGGTAGACCACTAAAACAGAAGGTCTGGCTCATCCAGGAAATCAGTCTTCTATGTTCTGCTGCCATCCCAGTCTTGTCTGTCCTGGCAGCCTACATATGGTAGGACACAACATCAGGAGAGAAAACCTGTGTCACCAAGAACACACATTTCATGGGGTGAGATCCAAAAAGTATTACTGACATAAAGGACAAAGGTTCTTTGTTTTCTTCCCATCAATGGTTATGGCAAGAGCAGGACAGAGCTCCAAAACATACAGAACAGGTACCAAAGATGAGCATTACCTATTCTCCCCCTTTAAGCTGGCCTCAGAGAAAGATAAAAGGATGTTGGTAAGCAGATCATCTAGGGGAAAACATAATGCAACCATTCTCTAAGAAAAATTAAAGAAAAAAATAATAATAATCCATCAGATCAGGGACTTTTGCTTAGCTTCCTCCCTTATGCAAAATTCAGGCTCTATCTCCATAATTTTTCAACAGATGAAAAGACTTCGGGGCCTGTCAAATCAGGTCTAAAGAGATCTTTTCCAACCCTCATTTCACTCTGCCCCAAGCCTTCATATTATAGCAGACTTTGTTTAGGAGAGACACAGCTCCCCAGTTCCTCCCCGGAACAAAAAATCTGTTAGCATTGTGTCATTCTCAATTCTTTGGATCTGTGCTTTGGGAGGATGAGGCCACTGAGGCACAGGCAGGAGTCTCTCCAAGTGAACAGTCTAAGCAATGGAGTACCAGATAAAGGAGACACTGAAAGATGGTCTGTTTATTTTTTTTTATGAATTAATATCTTCCTATATGTCTTATAGATGTAAATACTTGATTGGGATAAGCATAATTTCATTTCCAATTCCTAAAAGTGAAATAAAAGCCAAATATAAAACAGTTTATTGTAGAATCAAGTAAGTGTATCTGAATTTAATACTAAAGAATTCCTGAGAAATCTTAAACTTTTACATTTAAATTACCAGTAAATATCTTTTCCTCATAGGCCTACCTTATGCTTTTGTATAACAACTCACTGTAAACAACAAGACTTAACAATAGATTCAGTGGCTAAATATTTCTGCAAAGAGCGGTTCTAATCAATTTCTCAGAGAGTAAGGCTAGGTTTTCAAAGGAGCCCAGCAGAGTAAAGTGCCCTGTTGGATTTCAAAGCTCCTTAAATCCCTTCAAGATTCCTTAAAGGAACATGAGTACATCCTGAAAAGTAGAAACTGTGGGCCATTTCGTTACAGTAAAAATAATAATTTGGATCCAAGCAAATTTACAAACACAAAATATTTATAGTACATCAGCAGGAAGTTTCATGTTAAAATTGCAAGAGTAAAGAATTTAATGCTTTTAATGTTTTACTGGGGAGCTAAGAAATCACCTGAAGACAACAAAGAGCTCTCCTGGGTACTCTTAAGAATACCAAAATAAAATTCACAAAACTACATGAAAATCAAATAAATCCTTCCTGGCATTTCAGCAGCAAGGCCAAGAGAGATTATAAAATAACAAAAAAAACAGCACAAACAGTGTGCCAGTCCGATACAATAAAAATAAAAACGAATGACTACACCTGTA
>CM021729.1:9962498-9980036 GCA_011074415.1 Stictonetta naevosa | reverse complement strand
TTTGGTCCTAATCAATGCTCCTGAACTCGAATTTGAAAAAAAAAAAAAAAAAAAAAAAAAAAAAGCAATTCAGAAAATAGATAAACAAACACAATTTTAAATGAAAGATTTGATAGAGTTTTCAAGCCTTTTATTCATTGTTCTGAAATTCTGCTTTGGCTTGCTTGTACAGCATAATGCCTGGTCTCCTGTGAATGGCATGTGGCTGTAGTGCTGAATATTGCCTTGAAAACACTCTGTGAACTTCTGGCATTCAGCAATATTCTTCTACTACACCATAATGAAGACCATCTTTCTGGATTTACTCTTTTCCTTCTTCTTTTGATCTATTGAGGCATTAAAATTTACCGCTGTATTGGACTTTTGGAGGGCTGACTTTGTGCTGCTGAGGACACTGGTTGGTAGAGTCCCTTGGGAGGTGGTTCTGAAGGGCAGAGGAGTCCAGGAAGGCTGGGCGCTCTTCAAGAGGGAAATCTTAATGGCGCAGGAACGGTCTGTCCCCACGTGCCCAAAGACGAGCTGGCGGGGAAGAAGAACAGCCTGGCTGAACAGAGAATTGTGGCTTGAGCTTAGGAGAAAAAAGAGGGTTTATAATCTTTGGAAAAGTGGGCAGGCCACTAGGGAGGACTATAAGGATGTTGCGAGGCTGTGCAGGGACAAAATTAGAAAAGCCAAAGCTCATCTTGAGCTCAATCTGGCTACTGCCGTTAAAGATAACAAAAAATGCTTTTATAAATACATCAACACAAAAAGGAGGACTATGGAGAATCTCCATCCTTTACTGGATGCGGGGGGAAACTTGGTTACAAGAGATGAGGAAAAGGTGGAGGTGCTTAATGCCTTCTTCGCCTCAGTCTTTAGCGGCAATACCAGTCGTTCTCTGGATACCCAGTACCCTGAACTGGTGGAAGGGGATGGGGAGAAGGATGTGGCCCTCACTATCCACGAAGAATTGGTTGGTGATCTGGTACGGCACTTGGATGTGCACAAGTCGATGGGGCCGGATGGGATCCACCCAAGGGTACTGAGAGAACTGGCAGAGGTGCTGGCCAAGCCGCTTACCATCATTTATCAACAGTCCTGGCTAACGGGGGAGATCCCAGTTGACTGGCGGCTAGCAAACGTGACGCCCATCTACAAGAAGGGCCGGAGGACTGACCCGGGAAACTACAGGCCTGTCAGTTTGACCTCAGTGCCAGGGAAGCTCATGGAGCAGATTATCTTGAGAATCATCACGCAGCACTTGCAGGGCAAGCAGGCGATCAGGCCCAGTCAGCGTGGGTTTATGAAAGGCAGGTCCTGCTTGATGAACCTGATCTCCTTCTATGACAAAGTGATGCGCTGGGTGGATGAGGGAAAGACTGTGGATGTGGTCTACCTTGACTTCAGCAAGGCTTTTGACACCGTTTCCCACAGCATTCTCCTCAAGAAACTGGCTGCTCTGGGCTTGGACTGGAGCACGCTTCGTTGGGTTAGAAACTGGCTGGATAGCCGGGCCCAAAGAGTTGTGGTAAATGGAGTCAAATCCAGTTGGAGGCCAGTCACTAGTGGTGTTCCCCAGGGCTCGGTACTGGGGCCGGTCCACTTTAATATCTTCATCGATGATCTGGATGAGGGCATTGAGTGCACCCTCAGTAAGTTTGCAGATGACACCAAGTTAGGTGCGTGTGTCGATCTGCTCGAGGCTAGGAAGGCTCTGCAGGAGGATCTGGATAGGCTGCACCGTTGGGTTGAGGTCAACTGCATGAAGTTCAACAAGGCCAAGTGCCGGGTCCTGCACCTGGGGCGCAATAACCCCAAACAGAGCTACAGGCTGGGAGATGTGTGGTTGGAGAGCTGCCAGGCACAGAAGGACCTGGGAGTGATGGTTGATAGTCAGCTGAATATGAGCCAGCAGTGTGCTCAGGTGGCCAAGAAGGCCAACAGCATCCTGGCCTGTATAAGAAACAGTGTGACCAGCAGGGCTAGGGAGGTGATCGTCCCCCAGTACTCGGCTCTGGTGAGGCCGCACCTTGAATACTGTGTTCAGTTTTGGGCCCCTCGCTACAAGAAGGACATGGAGGTGCTTGAGTGAGTCCAGAGAAGGGCAACAAAGCTGGTGAGGGGTCTGGAGAATAAGTCCTACGAGGAGCGGCTGAGGGAGCTGGGATTGTTCAGCCTGGAGAAGAGGAGGCTCAGGGGTGACCTTATTGCTCTCTACAGGTACCTCAAAGGAGGCTGTAGTGAGGTGGGGGTTGGTCTGTTCTCCCACGTGCCTGGTGACAGGACGAGGGGGAATGGGCTTAAGTTGCGCCAGGGGAGGTTTAGGTTGGATCTTAGGAAGAACTTCTTTACCGAAAGGGTTGTTAGACATTGGAATGGGCTGCCCAGGGAAGTGGTGGAGTCACCATCCCTGGAGGTCTTTAAAAGACATTTAGATGTAGAGCTTAGGGATATGGTTTAGTGGGGACTGTTAGTGTTAGGTCAGAGGTTGGACTCGATGATCTTGAGGTCTCTTCCAACCTAGAAATTCTGTGATTCTGTGATTCTGTAAAATGTCTTTAAAAGCAAAAATGAGATGTTAAAGAGAAAGTATCTTGAGAATACTAGTTAAAATCTCAGAATATATGAACAGTCACTTTTGTAGCCAGTGGAAGCTGGTAATATAGTTTGACTTCCCTAGCTCACACCAATTTGAAGAATAATATGGACCATCTTAGTTTATTGTCTGGCCATGAAATTGCCTGTTCTTTTTCTTGTGCTCCTGACTACCTGGTTATGTGTTTTGGGTCAAAAATTGTATCATTTATATTCATAAGCAGTTCCATCTCAATGGCAAGAAGATAATGGTTGATGGAATTACATCATAAGTGAAATAGGCAATTTTGAATTAGAATGCTTTTGAAAGGGAATGCTTCAGAAAAAAGAATAATTCTCTTGCCATGGAAATGTTTTGGATCATTAACATGGATAGGAAAGGAAATGGAGAATGTAGGTTTTATTTATATGAACTTCCACTCTCTAGAGATATCCAAGCAAATTTTAAGCACGGACACCTGTGTAATAAAAACAGTTCAGCTATAACATAGATCTTTGCTGTTGTTGCCATCTTACTGCAATGTATCGACATATTGGCATTACACTGAAATGCTCAGGGTAGACACTCTCAAAACATGTTTGCAAAGACAGTGGTTGTCTATTTTCATTGAAAAAGATTAATCTTGCAGTGAATGTCAAAGGTAAATGAAACAGCAACAAGAATTAATTTTTGTTACCTAAGAAATCCTTAACACAAAATAGGATGTTGAAAAGTTAGTCAGTTAGTAGAATGAAAAAAAAAAAAAAAAAAAAAAAATCTCCTTCTATAGCTGTGAAAGCAGTCATATAGGTGTGGCATGAAGAGCAATACAAAGAAGAATAGTACTTTGAAATACCAATGTTTAACAGCTAACTGGAAAGTGAATATGATTTAGGTTTTTAATATGCTGAAGAAGGTGGCTTGGTTTATTGCGTGTTTGAGCATTATAAACTATTGTACATTCCATCATATAGCTATTTCTGCTTCAGGTACTGTTACTTCACTCCTCTTGCTTTTGGTTAGTATTTCCTTTGAATGCCTTCAGGTATTTTCCAGCTTTTGATTAATACTATGACAGCTTGTGAGATACTGAATCCCTGTTTTTCTGTCATTTATTACGGTGTTCTGCTGATAAATATTTTCACAGGCTCACCCTTGTACAACACTGCTGTGTGGCATGTGTGATATTAGTTCTGTATGGTCTTTCAGAGTAACAGTTTTGACTATCATTATAATGTAGCTGGGAACAGATGGCTTGTGCTTATAGCAGGTGCACACTCCCAGATCAAGCTCTTTACTTAGCTTGGGCTTGTATAATTTTGTGTCCAGATGTGAAATGAATTACTTAGGCTTACTTGCTTTGAAGGATTTCAGCCCTTGAGTTTGCAGGAATATGTCCACTTTAACATCTGAGCAGGAGAGGTGAAAAAAGACAGAACAGGATATTCTACTCTCCGTGAGAAACCAGAGCTGTTAGCCACAAAAGAGGAGTAGGATGTACACCTGAAGAGACATAAGGACAGACTACAATTTATATGTACCACGGAGATGCAAAAATACCTGCCTGTGTTCTTCCTGGTATTCTACATCTTCTCAATGGGCTATATGTGATGGCCAGATAAATCTCTGGGAATCTTGAAGTCCCATTTTTTTCTGTGGGAGTCTTGCCGGCTGATGGAATACAAAATCAAGGCTTTTACATTATGTAACATTGCTTTCCATTGGACAAAGTAGACTGAAGCAGTGGCCCCTAATAGTTGGATTTCCATCCCTACCCTTGACCTGCCTGCTTTTCTGGTAAACATCTCCTTCGCATTCATTTGTCATGTCTTGAATTATTTCTCTTTCTTCCTCCAAATCCTTCATTTCAACACCTTGCATTTTCCTTTTCTTTATGGGTGAATCCCTTTTGAGGAGAAATGTTTGTGCAGATGGTTTTGTCAGTTGTTTTATCTCTCCCACCTGTTCCCAGCCCCCCTTTTTATTTGATCTAGGTATTGTCAGAGTGTGCTCAGGTCTGTATTAAAAGTCACTTGATTAATGAAAATAGAAGCTAAAGTAATGGCAAAATCTTAGAACCAGAGAATCTGTGTTTTGATAGCAAACAGAAATACCATATGTTGAAAGATGTGTGACTAACATGTTACAGTTCTTTACATCCTGTAGGGAAAGTTACACAGCATTCCAAAATAAAAAATAATAAATAAATAAGTAAATGAATAAATAAATAAATAAAGCCCTGTTTTTCATAAAATGTCATTTTACACAAGTCAAAATACAGGACTTTAAAGAAAACAGATCCTGTTTTAAGGCTTTTAATTTAGACACATATGAGATCAATGGTTTGTTACTCTGTCTATGAAAGTAGCTTGAGTGAACTTCAGAGGAAGGTGGAGTCCCGTAATCTCTCAACAGGAAGTTTCTTCCCACATTTCATAAATGCATGGGTAGCGTAATGCCTTGGGTCATGAGAATTTTTCTCTTACTCATTTATCAGTTGATATGATGTGTTCCCCTTATATTTTGTACCTTTTAAAAATAGTACTACTATCTATCGCATAGCTGAGATAAACAGGCCCAGGAGATACCTGAAGCACCTTGATGATAACTACTTGGATGTAGTAGTGGCTGCCTTGGCCATAGACTCCATGAAGTAGTTGTGTTTAAAATCTTTGTTGATAGGAGGAAAACTGCCACCAAAACTTCAACCCTGGACTTGGGATGAGCAGAATTCAGACTGCTCAGTGAACTGTTTAGTGAGGTCCCCTGGGAATCTGCTTCTGAAGATATTGGGGTCCAAGAGTGCTGGTTGGGTTTTGAGTACCACCTCCTAAGAGCACAGGAATAGGCAATTCCAAAATGTCAGAAGTCAGGAAGGAGGGACAAAATGGCTGGCCTGACTGAGCAAGGATCTTCTTCAAGAACTTTGTCAGAAAAAGAAAATGTACGGTCTCTGGAAGCATAGCAAGCAACATGGGAGGACTACAGGGATGCTGCTTTCCTCTGTAGGGAGAGAATTTGTGTGTCCAAGGCTCAACTAGAGTTGAAGCTGACCAGCAGTGTTGGGGACAATTTTTTTTGAAGTATGTTAATAGGAAAAGGAGGACCAGAGCAAACACTGGTCTGATATTTGATGAGGACAGTCACGTCACAAACAGCGACATAGACAAAGCAGAGATGCTTCATGCATTTTTTTGCCTCTGTCTTCAATACAAGAGATGGGCTCTGGAACCCCAGCTGCCCTGAGTTGGAGAACTGTGACTGTGGGAATGATAAACTCTCAGTCAACATGACGTTTTAGAATGTGGGTCAGAGGACACAATTCTCTAGGTACTAGCAATATCTGACTTGTGATGTTTAGGTAAGTAGCCAGTCCTGGCTTATTTTGCTTCATGTTAAACTTCAAAATAAACCCAGTTAACTCCAAACTTGTGCGGGATTTGCTGCTCCACCTGGATGCATACAAGACTATGTAGCCTGATAGGATTCATCCCAGAGAGCTGGCTGTTGTCATCACAGGACCTCTCTCACTTATTTTTCAATGGTCTTGGGAATCTGGAGAGGCCCCAGTTGGCTGGAAGCTGGCAAATGGGGTTCTAATTTTCAAGAAGAGCAAGAAAGAAGATCCTATTACAGGCTTGTCAGTAAAATTACGGGGAAGGTTATTCTGTGAGTTATTGGAAAATGCCCGAAGGACAACACAGTCATTGGTAACAGCCAACACAGCTCCACAAAGGGAAGGTCATGTTTAACAAATTTAATTTCATTTTATGACAAGATCATCCAGCTAGTTGACCAAAGGAAGCCAGTCGATGTAATCTTTCTGGGTTTCAGTAAAGCTTTCAGTACTGTCTCTCTATGTAATCTTCTGTACAAAATGACAGTTAGATAAATACAGTTAGATAATAGCAGAAGATGGGTGATCAATTGGCTGTCGGGTTGAGCCCAAAGGGTTCCTGTAAATGGCGTTACATCAGGATGGTGACCTTGTGGGGTTCCCAAGGGCTCCATTTTAGGACCAGTCCTCTTCAATGCTTTCATAAATTATTTGGATGTAGGACTTGAAGGTTTTTTGAGCAAGTTTGCAGATTATACCAAATTGGGTGGAGCTGTTGTCTCTGTCAGGGGTGGTGAGGCCTTGCAGAGAGATCTGGACAAATCAGAGAGCTGGGCAAACACCAACAATATGAAGTTTAACATGACCAAGTGCCAGATTCTGCACCTGGGAAGGGGAAACCCTGGTTATAGGTACAGTCTGGCAATGAAATGCTGGAGATCAGCCCTGCAGAAAGGGATCTGGTGGTTCTGCTCAACAGCAAGTTGAACATGAGCCAGCAGTGTGATCTGGCAGCCAGGACATCCAACTGTACCCTGGGGTGCATCAGGCACGGCATTGCTAGATGGTTGACGGAAGGGATTGTCTCCCAGTGAGGCTGATGCAGCCTCATGTCCAGGACTGTGTGAAGTTTTGGGTGTCACAGTACAAGAAAGAAATAAAACTGTTACAGAGTGTCCAAAGGAGGGCTACAAAGATGGTGAAGGGCCTGGAGGGCAAGATTTATAAGGAGTGTCTGGGGTGCCTGTTTTTTTTTCATCTCAGAGCAGAGCAGGCTGAGGGGAGGCCTCATGGCGGCCTGCAGCTCCCTCACAATGGGAGCGGAGGGGCAGGCGCTGAGCTCTGCTCTCTGGGGACAGCGACAGGACCCGAGGGAATGGCATGGAGCTGGGACAGGGGAGGGTCAGGCTGGGGGTTAGGGAAAGGTTCTGCACCCAGAGGGTGTTCGGGCACTGAGACAGGCTCCCCAGGGCAGTGGTCACGGGCACCAATCTGCCGGAGTTCAAGAAGCGTTTGGACAGTGCTCTCAGACATATGGCCTGATGTTTGGGTGGTCCTTTGGGGACTGAGGAGTTGGACTCAATGATTCTTGTTGGTCCTTTCCAACTCAGGATATTCTATGATTCTGTGATTCTATGATCTTGCTAAAACTGTCTTGTGGCAGAGTTCTGTGTTTTATGTCTCCATTGTGTATATATCATTTTTCTCAGTTTTAAGATTTTTATTTTTTTTTTGTGCAGTTTCAGAATGAGCAGCTGTTACCTACGCTGGGTCTTGGTGCAGTATCTCTCTGTATTATACTCTCCATATTGCCCAGAGAGGTAGCTATTTATTTAACTCAGGAAATTTTCTCATTTGGTTGAGTAGCCTACTGATTGAACTGCTTTAATGTAATTGCACAATAGGCTGTAACACTGGCCAGATATCATTTCTTATTAGTTTTACACAAATAAATTACCTCCATCATTGTTTTCAATGAAGTTATGTAGTGAGTAGCAAAAGCATGTAAATGACATGTTTTGACAGTATGAGAACAGATTTTTTATAGGTCAAACACAAAGAGAGATGTCTGTCATTACATTTTCTTTGGAGGGGCAGGGGGTGGGGAACTCACTTACGTATTTAACAATGCTGTCTTTTACATTTTCTTTTTATCTTCAGTAACTCTGCTTTTTATTGTTTGCATTTCTCTGGCAACTTCTGTCCAGTCATACTGAGGAGCTCTGCAATCTTTATTAATGAATTAAGACTTCCTGGACCATAGTCAAGTCTCACATTATCCACTATTCCTATTATTATCTCCATTTAACAAAAAATGAAACTGATAAAGCATCTGTGATTAGAAGATCACAGAATACTTACCTTTCCATGACGAACTTGTTCTGCCTCGTTTCCTTTTAGAAGAACATGAATTCTTCTCTTTTTCTCCCTGATTTTCTTTTACGTGCTGATGTCAAACTCCCAGCCCTCCCAAACAGCCCTTGCTTTTTTATTAGGCTTCCTGGCCCTCTGATTTTCCTGAAATAAAGGATAATAAACAGACATTGTAACTTGATTTCCTGTTTGTGTTGTCTATACTGAAGAATAAGCCAAATCAGTTAACAGTTTTCACTGTAGCAGTGTTAATTATGGTAATTTTAAAATACTATATGACAAGCTACCACATAAAAATATATGCAGGCAGAGCTACTTCTTTTAGTGTTTACTATAAAACACAAGAATTGGCAATTGTGTGATTAACTACTTGACCATCCTTGCAGTAGTAAAAACGAAGGTGACGCTGTATAAAGATGTTGACACTATAACTAAAACCAATCAAATTACTTATTGGTTGGTAGATAATGTCAGAACAGTAGTTTCTGTGGGGCTTGATGAAGTTTCCCTGCCCATTAAAGACTGTGCTTATTAGGAAGAAGTTCAGAGCAGCAAAAGGCAGCCTTAACATGTCTCTGGGTCAGCAAGGTCCACCAGCCTCTGTGGGAATTGGGAAGCCATCTCCTTTCTCCCCTTTGTGTTGAACATTAAGAAACCCTTCAAAGACAGGAAGAGAAGCTAGGCTTAAAAGCTTGCAAGTCCTTGCATGACGGGGTCTGTACAGGAAGAAAGCCTTCTTCTGTTTAGTGCCTGCCAATGTGGTCAGCACTAGCTAAAACTCAGTTTCCCTGCACATTCATTCCTGCTTATTCATTTACTGTAGATGCTGCCTTAACATAAACACATTCTTAACATAAAACAGATGTGGCAGGAGACTGGGGGGATGATTTCAGTACTAGTCAGAGATGTGTGAAATATTGCAGATTCCACAGGGCTTGTTCAGGCTCTGTTTAACATTGCACTTGAAGTAGCCCATGTGTTGGTTTGAATATCAGCTTCAAGTGAAATCCAAAAGGTTCAGACTCCTAAAGATAAGGAAATTTGAATTCCATGTAAGGAAATCTAGTCCATGGGATAATCCTGGGGAATTTACTGCCACAGGAAGTCATCAAAAAACAGTGCCTGGATTGTGTATGTGTGTTTTAATTTTAAAAGACTAGGCAATTAAGCAAGGTAAAAAAGGGATATAAATAAAACCTTAAGTTTCACATCATGAAGCAGTCTGGTGACCTGCTCTAAGGAAGTAGAGTTTACTAAATTCAACAGAGTTTAATAAGTGTTTGAGCTAGGTCTTGTTGAAATCAAAAGTATTTCCCTGACTTTAGTAGAGCTGATATGGTTCTGACTCTTAAATGTCTCAGGTCTGAGTCTAAATCTCTGTAAAGCATCAGATGTTGACCATGGCTACACAAGCTGTTCTCATGTGCTGTGCTGTGAGAGAGGATCCCTGTTCTTTTGTAAAATAACTAAAGAAATGTCTTTGAAGAGGAAGATGTTTTACCTCTGCCTTAGAGGAATACTATTTCTTTTACAATTTTTAGTATCATAGAATTAAAGATTTTTAATACTCAGATTTTGAAACATAGCATTAAGTTTGTTCAAGGGCACTAATTATGGTTGGTTTAATCATACATAATTTTGACTTGGCTGCACCATTATAAATGGACCTTATGTCTTAATCTTTTTCCTGTATATGAGAAAACGAGAACTCAGATGAAGAATGCTGCCCTCCTACCAGATGAGCAGTACTACTTTTAGCATATTTGAATAGCTAAAGCAATACAACTTTTGTACTAGAAAAGAACTAAGGATTATTGCTCTGAATGTTTCCAGAAGTAAAAGAAGTAAGAAGGGATTCTTCTGCATCTGCTAAAACCTAAAGAGCCCTGACAGCTGGAGCAGCTTGTGCTATTCATAGATTTACAGACTAATAGGTTATATTGCTAACAGGAATCATTGTGAACACTTCATGACTTCCTGTACAGTGAAGGCAAAGAATTTCAGTTATTCCTGCCCTGTGATCCAGGAAGTTACTTTGTACTTGCAAAGAACCAGAAGTGCATAAAAATGCAGTACCATAGCACCATGAAACAACTGAATAATTCTTATACTTCAGTCATTTAATTTGAAATTGTTTGAAAGAGAAACCAATCGATGATAAAACCTAGTTTCACCTTAAGTCTGAAGTAATCATCAAAAACTTCTGTTCCACTGGATGATAACCTGCTAAAGGCACTTGGTAGCAGAGTTGCCATATGGAAACCCTTTGACCACAGAGGGCTCTTGACTTTCATTTTTCAGAAAATACAACAGGTGTAATTGCCTTTCAACTGATGCGTGTCATTGCCTCTCAGTTTGATGGAGCAACTCCTGGGAAGTTGCTCCTCTGACATAAAAAATGGTGAAATACAAAACATTTTTTCTATCGCTTCCTCCATTTCCTCTTGACCCAAAAGGCAAGTAAGGTAGTAGGGCTTCTACCTTGTATATTCTTGTTCTTGAAGTGTCTTCATTTTCAAGGCATTATGATAGTAATAATATATCTGCTATTAGTCAGCATTATTTTAGTTGAAGCTGAACTAATCTTATGTCATAACATTTACTGAAATGGGCAAGTAAAGTTTTAAAACACCGATGACAGTCAGGCATGCAGCTGCCTTCCAGTTTCTTCCTAAATTAAATCAGCTCTGGAAATGTATTTTTTTTCCTTGAGTTAGGTTGTACAAATAGCAATACAACTACTCATCAAAGCTTTAAGAAAACATCTCCCTATATTGTGAAGTGTACACAAGTACCCAAGGTAGCTTTAACCTGTAGAAGAGTAGATTATACTAGTGTATGCAGAAATAAATATGTAACTATAACATTTTCCTACAGCTGAGCTATTAAGAGCTAGTTCAGTAGTTTTGCAATATACTACAGCACACAATGCATGCAATACTCATCCTCAGTATAAAATTTCTGCAATAGAATTGATCACCCTGTGTTTTGCAGTTCAGTCAAATAAGAGACAACATTTGTAACAGGTTTTGAGAAGTGGTAGTTGTTAGATATGGATTAACTGTGAAACTCTTCATTTGCAGAGAAAGGTAGGACTAATACAGTTCTTTGAAGATGGAAAGTTCCACGGTTAATAAAAATAAAAGGTTCTTCTGCTGAGCTTCTCATTTCTGTTTTCCAATGTGCCTAAGAGAGGTGGATAACCTGGGGCAAAGGCTTTGTTTCACAACAGTTTCTTGAGGTGGTTTTGGCTTTAAGAGGGTAGATAGCTGGACAAGATAAATATAGAAGCTGTATGATAGCAATAGGCATGCTTTGTTTTGTCTGCTCATTTTTAGGTATCAATATCTATCTCATTACCACTGTCATTCATCTACCAGTGGAACTGCCATTGTATACATGTCATCTTTGGAAGTGTCTCCTAGAATCTTGACAGAGTGTGGGGACTGGGAAGCGGTGATGCAGTTTAAGTGTTCCAGAGATGTTCTGGGAGTCAAAAACTTGTAGAGTGGAAGCATTTCTGGGATTTAGCTGAGAAATATAACAAAACAACATTCACTCAAGACAAAAGTTGCAGAGTTCAAATCACAAAAATCAGGAAGTGAAAAGGTCATGTTTCTAATAACACTACAACTGCAACTGAACTGAACTTAATGTTCATGTTTCCTTGGTTAAGTACATAGATTACTATCTTGGGATACCTTATTTAATAAATGCCACACACACACACACAAAAATAATAATTAACAGCTACCTTTACTTACCAATCAAATAATACAGTTGATATTTTTCTGATGTAAATTGTAAAATATTAAGATTATGGTAAGGTATATTCTACATTTAATACATTCAATATACATAATTTTAAAAGTAAAGGCTGCTTAGGGAAAAGGGTTTGAAATGATGTAGGTAAGTGTGACAGCTCATTAAGAGCAGTGTGGGAGAAGCTATATTAGTATTAAGAATATTAAGAGCAGTGTGGGAGAAGCTATAGGATTTTTCACTCTGAAGCAATTGTTCAGATTTTCTCAGATAGAATAAGGGAACAGAAATGATTTAGTTTTCATAGGGCAAAATTTACTTTGTACAAAAATAATTTTAAAATAGCATAGCATTTCCAAAGACTTCAGGGTTCCACTCTTGGCCTTTAGTCTTATTTCATTTCTAAGTCATCTTCAAGAGCCTCCAAAATTATTATTTGGGCAAGAAGAGAATGTACAAGCCTACTGCAAACATTGCATGGCTTCACTTTAAAACACATTCTTCATAATATTCATTATTAAACAGAACCAGACTGTTTAATTTGTGAAATTTTAGTGCCTCAAAAATCAACTTCACATGAAATTCAAAACTTCTTGAAGATCTCAAATATTATGTAAATTGCAGCATAGAAATGAGACCTTCGTGTGGGTCTTGTTCTTCATTGTGCCCCTGTATTTGGTTATAGGTCTGGTGGTAATGAGCCTATCTCCTATCTGAGGAGGGCAGAGAATGAAAACTGAGTGAAAGTGTGTATTATGCAGACTCTCAGGTACCAAAACAGCACAGTGCTTATTGACAGCAAGGCCGAATCCAGATATTCCTAACTGAAAGCAGTCTTTTATAATCATTTTCAAGGACTTAAGCTTCTGTTCACTACTAGACTGAAGACATGGTCGTTAATTTCTGCTTTAATCTGTTTTCACCTGTTATTATAAATGTTTCATTTTCATTGCTTTGCATTAATTTAGTTCTGACTCTTGACTAGCTCCTGCAGAAATCTTTGAGGAGTCTGTACATGTAGCTTGAGGTCAGTTAATGGAGCAGACAGAGGACCTTTTCAAGTCCTCTTTTTTCCCTGGTAGAGCAAACAAGACAGACCATGTTCTGATTCTGTCCCCACTGAGCACAGCAGGAAATTATTCTCTTCCATTTCCCCTATAATTTTCTTTCAATAATTACTGGAGGCAGGTTAATTAAAACCAAGCCTGTTGTAGACAGCATTAAGTAACGTAACAATGTCCTAGAATATCTGTTACAGAAATAATGGAAAGCTGCCAGGGAATTGAATGGAGCTAATTTTGTCATGTGACCTAGAACAGAATGTACAGTATTGTAATAGTGACAACACAGCACAGTCTGATGTCACACTTTGTAATGTCTTGGTGATGTTAACATACCGAAAAATAAATCCATTAAATGAGATAGGTAATCAAAGAATAACCTGAAATGAATATTTATATCTTTGCACACAAAAATACTCCAGTGTAAATAACTAACAAAACAAATAAAATCTTCAGAAGAATGCCTATCTGTTGTAATCTACCTCATTTTACAGTAAAAAAAATAATGGTGCTTAGCATCTTAGTGCATATAAAAAGTACATGTGATTCTAAAAAAGCTTAAAACTCTTGTCTTTTCATTAATATATGCTTATGCACAAACTATAGCAAAAAGTTCTGCAGACTTCAGAGGAACAATTCCCTATGTGTGGACTAATAAAGATAGCAGTGATTTCTAGGACTTGCTTAGTTTAATAAATATCAGCTGAAGAAGATACAAAGTAGACAATCTTTACAGAGAGAGTCATCCTGTTAGCTTCAGAATTCTTTTTAAAGAAACCTATGCACATATTCTTATTGTATCTGTATTACAATAATTTCCAAGTGATCTGATTGTTTTTGTGACATTATGATGTAGCTTTCTGGAAGCTTTTCTGGTAAAAAATGTTGGCCTGAGTTTCAATAAGAAGCCTTGGTGCTACTGATGGTAATCAGTTTCATAAACTGAATTTGAAATGTGTTCCACATAGTGAAATTTTTATGCTGAGGGTGGGATGCATTCAACTTAACTGCAGTTACTAGGCATCTAAATCTGGGTCAGTGACCTTCATTTCTTTCAGTCATTGCAGACAAATTTACATCTCTGGGGCATGAGTCATCTGACCTTCTTCAAACCTGTCTTTAAATGACTACACGTCCAGTGCCTTCTTTCCTTATTTTTGGAGTGAGAACTACCATCAGGGCTTTGGTGAGGCTTGATCTTATGTCTTAAGAAGGCACAGCTCCCTGTAGTGTTAATAACCCTGCAAGTACGCCTGTGTTTTCATTCTTCACAGTTCAGAGTCTGGTATTAAACTAGCACTGGCCACTTAAGCCAACACATACTAGCTTGTAGGCTGGCATGCAGGTACAAATTTCCCTCTGCTACAGGACAGTAAACTCTGATGAGTGAACAACTGGGAGGTGACAGAACCTAAAATTGCCACAGGAATTCCCTTCAAAATGTATGAGTAAAAGCCCTAGCTAGCAAAGCACTTTGCAGCTCAGTAATGTCCACTCTTAGGACGAATGGCATTTCCTTTATCTCTATTGTAATTATGTACAAGAATAAAATACTTTCTCCCAGAAGCCTTGCAAATGCTCTGCTTTCATCTAAAATTTGGCTCACAGGAGAGATGCTGACAGGAGACTTCTCACAGATGGTTTGGTGGGGAGGAGGAGAATAAAGAGACAGAAAGGTGACAAAGCTTCCTTTTCCCCACTTTACAGGCTATACTCTACCTACTGAATTGCATTTAGCTAAGCTTCATCTTATGTTCTGTCTTTTCATGGATGTGACTTCATCTGTCTCACTTTGGAAATCTAAATGAGTTGTCTGAAGGAATGAACCCTGAGAGTCTGTGCTCCTTCCACAGTCACTGGAGGGAGAACATCTATGAAGCACAATGTAGAAGTAAAGCAATGAGGATTTTCATTTAGATGCTTTACTTAAGTGCCTAAAATTAGATGGGGCTAATTTCAGGCAATAGTGCTTTGGATACAGAGAACTGTGATTTCCATGAGTAACTACAAGGCAAAACAACTCTCACAATAATGGTTAAAAATTGATTCCTGCTTGAAGCCCAGAAATGTCAGGAGTTTTTTGCTATTTAATTGTGTTTATTCTTTTGTATATTGTATTTAATTCTTTGTTGAATACGTATTCATGATGTTGTCTAAAATGTTAGATCGAAGTATTGCAAACTGTCATGAGTGATTTAAAATAAATGTCCAAACATGTACACTTTAATCAAAAAATTAGGCCCTGGAGTAAAAGTTAATTACTACATCTGTGCTTAGATTAATGGCAGTGCTTGTATACATTTTGAAGTAAAGTTTTGAAAGACTTTTGACTTAGGAGTACAGAATGTATTGATTAAAAAGTTGTACTCTGCAATATAAGCAGAGCACATGTAGAAAGGATTAAAAATTGGCTGGTGTTGCTCAAAAAGTAGGTGCCTTTGGGGAATGGCCAGTGTACATGTGCTGGTTTCCAGAGACTGGAAGCCTGCAGCTGTTCTGCATTTACATCAACAGTGATGGCATGACAATTTTTGAGGGGGTAGTCTAGATGGCTTTGTAATTCAGACCTATTCAAACAAAGAATGTCTTAATGTGGCAAAGTATGAAGTCCAGCAGTAAGGAATATGTACATATGCACAGAGTGGGGAAATGTCTTGTGGACAGCCCTAACTCTGGACATACCAGAGGTTATAAAAGGTGCATTTGTAATTTGGTGTTGAAGCAGGGCTGCTCCCTGGCCCTGCATGTTCAGAGGAAGTGCTGGAGGGAGCTATCGGTCTGACTTTGCTTAGATTTCCTCAGTATGAAAGCAGAGCAGATTGAGGGAAGGGAGTGGGAAGAATAAGGGGGAAAAAAAAAAAAAAAAAAAAAAAAAAAAAAAGTAAGGAGAACAGTACTTTTTACTTTTCCAGGTTTTACTAAGGCAGGAAATCAGCATGCAAGCAGAGCACACACAGCTCAAGAGCTGGGATATGCTCTTGGTACCACAATATAAATATAACATGACTGCTCAGGAAATGGTCTGTAAGCTTGCAGGGTGTTTTACCAGGCATTCCAGGCATTGTAAAACAAGCTAATGGGTGTTAGGGGCTAAAGAGAGAGTTTTGTGGTTGTTGTTTAATAGAATATGGATGGCCACTTACTGGATAGTATATATTATTTCATAAAGCATTATTCTGTAAATTCATGGCATGTGAAGGAAAAGTAGGTGATTAGCAAAAGCCAGTGTGGGTGATTATTCCCCTTTATTTGGCACCTGTTAGAATGCACTAGGAATACTGTGCTCAGCTCGAGACACCCCAGTAAAAGAAAGATGGATAAACTGGAGCAGTTTCAACATAGGGCCATGAAAGTGGCGAGGGGCCACTTGTGTGAAGAGGGGCTGAAGGAGCTGGGCTGTTTGAGCCTGGAGAGACAGCTTCAGGGGGATCTTGTAGCTGCCTCCCAAAGCACAGGAGGAGCTTATTAAGACAACCAAGCCAGACACTTCACTGAGGTGCACAGCAGAACAAGACAGAGTAGTCATAAATTGAAATGGAGGAGGAACTTACTATATATAATATATAAATACTATACATGATATATATACTACATATATATAAAAGAACAGGTATCCAGATGGAGGTTTTAAACACTTGACTGGATAAAGCCCTGAGTAATCTGGTTTGATTTTAGTGTCCACCCTGCTTTGAATAGGCATTTGAACCAGATGATCTCCTGAGGTCCCATCTAAAATGAATTATGCTGTTATTCCATGCTTTTGATACATAATTTTTGATGTGGTTAAACTGAACAGAAAACAAACAAACAAACAAAACACAACAAGCCAATGATTTTAAACCTGAAAAATAATTATTTATATTCACATATGGAGAGTTCTTTATTGCAAACTACATATTATAAATAGGTTCGATAGTGCATATAATACTTGTTTTCACAAATAAGTACGTGGGACTATCAGCAAAAATACATTGCATTTTTATAATGTCTTTTATTTTTTGGACTTCAAAGAACTTAGAAGATGATATAACAAAGATAGAATTAATTCTGAACTGTATGGTCTTTTAGTCTTTAGTAAGTTTGATTTGGCAGCTCTGGGATAAGAAAATGAATGCACATGTCCTGAATGAACAAAATGCCTGGGAAGCAGAGTTAGTGAAAGTCACAAGGGTTCAGTCAGCTTATTTTCCTGAGCTTTTGCTTAGCAGAACACCACATGGCCCCTAACAGTTAAAAATACTCTTGTTTTGCATTGCATGTTTGTTCTGGAATACTATAGTGGAAATTTAAGTAGCAATTTACTGCCAAACACATCCCTCTCCAGTTTCAACAGTCCTCACCAACCAAGCTTTGTACCTCCTCCTAATTCTTTGTCAGGCAGCTGTGCTAAGTGACCCAGCAGGGCACCCAGCAGGGCTCAGAGCCTTTTTTTTTTTTTTTTTTTTTTA
>CM021729.1:9947133-9962398 GCA_011074415.1 Stictonetta naevosa | reverse complement strand
TTCATTCTGCGTGACTCTGCCTAATTTAGGAGCTAGATCTCATTTACCAGGCCTGAGGCTGCTGTAAACATCTAGTCAGCAGCTCTCTCCACGTGCGTAAGCAGTAACTGGAGCTGGCAGCAACATGCGTTTTCTCACCACCTTCATGACTGCTTCCCATTCAGAGGCCAAGCATGTTGCAACCCTAGGTCTGATTGTCCTTGTCTGTGTGGCTGGCAAAAGGAGTTGTCACCAAGTAATAGGCACATACTCAGTTACCTCACTGAGCTCCCCTCTGTTCAGGTGTTTAATCATGCAGCTGCAGAGACAGGCAGGCCTGGAATTCTGGCACAGAGCCCCCTCAAAATCAGCGCTGGAACTGGTCTCAGAAAATAAATGTGGGAAGGTGTTAAAAATCAGTATCATAGAATTATAGAATCTTTAAGGCTGTGAGAGAGGGAGTTAACAGAATCTTAGTAGATAGAATGCTGATTAATGAATACCTAGATTGTTGTATTAAAAATAGATGTTGCTTAATGTCTTTGCTAACTATTGTGCAAATTAACCGAAACAAAAAGTCTTGGGCCCCTCACAAGGATAGTTCCTGATAAAAAGGGGGAATCTGTCTTAAGAACCATCTGAAACTGACCCTGTGGTTTGGACAAGAGCCAAGGAGCAACAGTCTGTGCAAAGACAAGAGGTCAACTAGCAGTGACGAAGTCATCAGCCTTCATCCCCACTACCCCTGGTGACCACCGCTACCAGGAGGCCCTGCACAAGTGCAGATGGGAGGAGTTTATGGAAATGACTTCTTGGAACTAATTTTAATATGAAGCGGGGATCGGTTATGCATATGTATAGGCTCATTGTGAAACTTCATGCATATGTAACTCTTTACTGCATGTAACTAAGGCAATTTGCCATGTTGGGGCGTGCAGGACTTTGGTGGGACTACCCCCTGTGCTGCCCAGCACTGAATAAACATACCTACTTTACAATCTTGCTGATTGTGGAGTCTGTTCTCTGCACATCAGTTGGAAAAGACCTCCAAGGTCATCTGGTCCAACCACCCCCCAGTCACCAATATCACCCAATAAACCCTGTCCCTAAGCACCACGTCCAGCCTTTCCTTGAATACCCCCACGGACGGTGACTCCACCACCTCCCTGGGCAACCTGTTCCAATGCCTGACTGCTCTTTCTGAGAAGAAATGTCTCCTCATTTCCAACCTGAACCTCCCCTGGCATAACTTGAGGCCATTCCCTCTAGTCCTATCACTAGTTACCTGCAAGAAGAGGCCAACCCCCAGCCCTCCACACCTTCTTTTCAGGTAGTTGTAGAAAGCAATAAGGTCTCCCCTGAACCTCCTCTTCTCCAGGCTAAACAAGCCCAGTTCCCTCAGCTGCTCCTCATAGGACTTTTGTTCCAGGCCCTTCACCAGCTTCTCTGGACACCCTCGAGGGCCTCAATGTCTTTCTGGTAGTGACAGGCCCAAAACTGAACACAGTACTTGAGGTGCAGCCTCACCAGAGCTGAGTACAAGGGGACAATCACCTCATAGACCGAACTGAGAAGAGCGTGAGCTTTGTGTTAGAGGAAGTCATTAGAAGAGTAGAGTGCTAAAAAAACTACTTTTAAAGTTTTTACTCCTTGAAACTAGATAATGACTATTACAAAAATCTCATGTCCATTGTTTTGTTGTTTAGATGTGGCAAACAGGAATGTTATCACAGCTGCAGAGTAACAATAGTATAGACTGTACTTTTTGGGGGGAGGAGAGGAGGAAGGGCAAGCTATCAGATACTGTGATATGAATGGTATTCCCTGCTCAAATTTTAAAAATTGGAGAGTGGTTAGAAGTATGCAATTGGTGCCTTTTGGTTGAGTGATGAATATATCTGAAAATTAAAATGAATGCATTGTGCTAGCTTTGTTCGTGTCAAAAAAAAGAAAAAAAAAAAAGGATTTTCAGAGTATCTTTGAAGAAGTAGGATTCATTTGAGTGCATCGTGCTGACACACACAAAATCAGCACTATTCTCAAAGGTTCTGTTTAATGAGAGAAACAGATCTGCAGGGGAGAGTGCCGACCATGCCAATGACAGCAGGACACATACAGGCATTTTAAGGACTTTGATTGAACACTAATTGCAAACACTTGGGTTTGTTTGTTATAACTGAGTGTTCACAAAACTGTTAGACTCAAATTGGATTATAATGTCTTTGGTCTCATGTTCATAGTCATTTTGTCTGTAACAAAACCTTGCACCATTTAGAGGCTGTAGAAATAACAACTTTAACTTATGACATAGCTAAGCCAACAGCACAGCTATATTTCCTGCTTTTTAGTTTTATCTCTCTTCCAACTACTTTATCTCAACCTCCACATAATTTTCATTTTGCACTGGGTCTGGCTGGGATGTTAACTTTCCCTGCAGCAGCCCATACAGTGCTGCGCTCTGCACTTGTAGCTAGAACAGCAGTGGTAGCACACCAGTGTTGTGTCTGCTGAGCAATACCGGCACATCATCAGGACTCCCTCTAATCCCCCAGGAGCCAGCAGGCTGGGGGTGCACAAGAGAGGAGGAAGGAACATCACCAGGGCAACTGACCTAAACCAACCAAAGGGATATTCCATGCCATATGATGTCACACTCAGCAATAAAAGGTGGGAAAAGGAAGGAGAGGGGAGGAGTGGGCTCTCATGAAAATGTCTGTCCTCCCAAACAACAACTATATGTGTTGAGGCCCTGCTTCAAGAATGTGGTCAAGCATTGCTCGTTGATGGGAATTGGAGAGTAATTTCTTTCCTCTGAGCTTCCACATGGCCTTTGCTTTTTTGTTGTTGTTGTTGTTTTTTTTTCCCTTTTCCCCTTTCTCTTTAGTTAAATTATTTAATAACAATCTTCCCTTAATAATTATTTTTCCTTTAATTAAATTATCCTTATCTCAACCCGTGAGTTGTTCCTTTCCATTTCTTCTTCCCCTCCTTTTTTGAGGAGGGGGAATGAGATAGTGGTTGTGGTGGAGTTCAGCTGCCTAGCAAGGTAGAACCACCACCATTTTCACTGAAGTAGATGAGTGAAGATATTCCTCCTTTCTTTTGTGGCTGATCACTCAAGGTAAAAGTGACCTACGTAATGAGCACATTGCTTTTTCAGGCAAAGTTATACGTGCCTTAAGCAGTACATTTTTGTAAAGGCCTTTCCCACAGTACTTCCCTTTGAGTGCTAGATAATGCTAAAACACTACAGATGTAAATGGAAGTCCCTTTCTGGTCCTCAAGATCCAGCTCATGACATTTTTAATGTACTCATGTATGAGTGAATTTCACAGACTAACAAATGTCCTCTTACTCTGTTTTAGTAGTTAAGCATCATAACGTCAGCTATACACTATGATACATAAGAAATACATACATATACTTCTTAAAGGTGGACCATGAAAAAACTTGTACTCATCAAAAAACTTTTTCATCCTGTGTCACATAAAGATGTCCTGATGTTTTTTTTGAAGTCTGATGGTTTACTATTAAGATAATAGAAATAACAGTAACAATTTAGTTCCTGTTCAAAATTCCAGGATATATTTCTGTTGATGGGTGAGTTAATAAAAATTAACAACAAAAGTTGATTATGTACAACTTTACAATACACAAAAAATACTGACTAAATATACTTAGGTTTATATAGGCATGATGGGGTGTTGAGCTCATTGCACTGCACTCTATTCTTTCTTTAAGCATGTGAGCTAAATTCTTCCTTTTGTTACAAATGCATAATGCTCTTTATTATCAGGAAGGCTTTATAGATATGACTGCTAATTTGACCAAAAGTATTAATGGGCAACACAGCTGCAAAGCAAAAATAAAGACGAAAAAGGAGCATAAAGGTTTAAATGTAAATGACAGCTATCTACAAGATATGTCATTTTCTTTTGGTAAACTTGCCTTATGTTGAGTAAAATACATTCAGTCTGTTAATGAGATGTCATGATTAATTCAAATATGATTAACGTTTATTTTTAATTAATTCAAAATGAATTTCATAATGAAATGATGAAAAAATATAAAGGGATAATCTAATGGAATTTACACTTTCATAGATGAAATGTCAAAACTACAGGATTACCTGTGCTTTCTGATTTCCAGACAAATTATTTTGCTGTTTTTCATTTACAGTTTCAGGTGATGTTCTGCACTCAACAGACTGTTGCAATTTATTAAAGATTTTATTGCTTGAAGGAATTCTACAAGGAAAATGAATGCATTATTAACAGAGGGATACAAGAATGGTGATGCAGGGCTGGACCACAGTATCCTGTCTTCAGCAGTGACCAGCAGTGGATGATGAGGCTAAGAACAGGACAAGCTGATGGGATGCTTCCCCAGAACACCTTCTAATTCTCCACCAGTTTGCTGTTAGGGACATCCAATGATCCCAAAAGGATTCTATAAAATCTGTTGTGTGGAGTCATAGGGATTCATTCTGAACATCTGTATCTGTTGGTTGTCAGCCAGTGTGGCTGGTTTCACTGGAGACTTTCTGTTGATGTCTGAGCTGGTGTTTTGTGCTGGCTGACCTCAACGTGCTCACCAATCATGTGGCCGTCATGGCCATTCTTTATACGTTTTACTTCAAAGGTGTAGTAATTCCATGTACAAGACAGTTGTGTGCAGTGTTTATAGGTACGCAGGATTCAGCATTAAAGATCAGGTGTTCTTTATGATCATTCAATCCCATTGGTGTTGGAGGGATGCCTGTCAGTGATCCGAAGTAGGCCACAGGTTCTGTGTTAGTCCCAGAGGCAATGCCAGGGATGGTGCAGCAGTGACACCAGACTGTGGTGAAGTCGGGGGGACAGCGCAGATGTTCCACAGCCTCCACACTTTACCAGCAAGGAGTTCCCACTGCAGTGCTTGCATGATTCGCTCTGCTTCCTTCTCTGTATTTACCACATCACTTGGCAGGAAGAACTCTGCCCCTTAGCATTCTCTTTCTGAATGTTCAATTTTACTGACATGAATAAGACTTCTATAAATAAAGCACTCTTACTACAGTGGACTGGGACACTCAAGAATCAGAGACTGAAACACAGGGATAGATAATTATTGCATTTTGAAACAAAATGTAAGTGTTTTAAAGGCATGGCCAAATCAAGCATTACTATGTAAAGAAGAAAAACTAGTGTGAGGATAAATTAGTTATGCCTCTTCACTGTGCATAAAGCACCAAAGCATAATTCAAACATGAAAAAGCAAATGAATTGAAAATACTCATGAAAACATGAAAAGCAAATGAATTGAAAATACTCAGTGCTTGTGTTTGGAGGAACTGGAGTATTTCTTACCACGTTTGCTCTTAAAACTGTATGGTTGCTTGTTTGTATTTACTGTGGCTCTAAGGAAGAAACTTAAACATTAGATTTTCTTTTTAAATACTCTATAAGTTTTGGTATTTTATAGTTTGAAATATCCTGAGCTTTTTGGGATGACTATCTGGAAATGTATAAATGAATGTACTGACAATTAAATGTGACACCATGTTAATCTTACTTCTGCAGTTTTACATTTTAAAGTCATCTCAGTACAGACAATGCATTCTAACACTTGTAATCATTTTGACCAAAACTTAAGCTAAGATGGAGCAATGTATAATTTCTAAATTAAGATGTTTAAATGGAAGTCATAGAATAATAGAATGGCTTGGGTTGGAAGGGACCTCAAAGATCATGTAGTTCCAACCCCCATGCCATAGGTAGGGATGCCACCCACTAGGTAAGGTTGGCCAAGGACTCATCCAGCCTGGCCTTGAACATCTCCAGGGATGGGGCATCCACAGCTTCTCTGGGCAGCCTGTCAAAGCAGTCAGGAAAATCTGTGTGAAATTCAGCCATTGAATTGATTAGATTTTTCAGATCTAAACATAAAAATTTAGCTATAAGCACATGATGAAGTATAGATCATATATAAGGAAAACATACTCTCAACTAGGAATGGGCCCCATCTGCAAAGCTCAGCCATGATACACCCCTGGGTCTAAGTTTTCCTAATGCTCTGGGATATTAGGGCTTTAGATTACAAACCGAACTCATCAGCATTTGTTTAAGTATTTTAAATGGGTTTCACAATACTACTTAGCCACAGGGAAGGCACGACCCAGCAAGGACAGAATGGTCAGAACCATTTGGTCAGTCTCAGTACACCTCAGACTCAATTTTCAGACACCTTGAAGTTGTTACTGACTTCCATGGCCTTGAGGGACTTTAGAAAGTAAAGAAGTATCAATCCTCTAATTTTAAGAGTAAAACCATTTTCTAAACTCTATTTTCTTTTTTTTTAAAGAAAACATTTTTGATGTTTAATTACAATGTACTAATTTTGGGTTGAACTGAGCAACTGCAACTGAAGGTGAATTCCAAAGCCGCTTGCTCAAAAAGAGCAAGGAGGATGCCCTTAAAATCACTGCAATCAAACTAAATTAGTATGCCATAGTTTAGAACATGACCATTTAAAAATGGACTGTAGAATTAAGATTTTCAACTCTGCCAAGTTAGGAATACAACATACAAAAACTTCTATTTTTAAACTAGATTTGACATATTAATCAGGAACAGAATTTATTTCTCTATTTACCACATTATTTAGCTTGTTCAGTGAAAGCATAAAGGTGCTGGACAGCATGTTAATACATAAGTACAATTAAAAATTAATGCTTAGAAAATCTGTAGACCACTGTGTATGAATACACAGAAGAAGATCTCACTGAGAGAGGGAGTTAAGAGAATCTTAGTAGATAGGATGCTGACTAATGGATACCTAGATTATTGTATTAAAAATAGATGTTGCTTCACGTCTTTGCCTACTACTGTGCAAATTAACCAAAACAGTATGTCCTGGGGCCCCTCACAAAGGATAGTTCGTGATAAAAAGAGGGAACCTGTCTCAAGAACCGGCTGAGACCGACCCTGTGGTTTGGACAAGAGCCAAGGAGCAGCTGAATCTGCACAATAGCAGGAGGTCAGCTAGTGGTGATGAAGAAGAGTTATCAGACTTCATCCCCACTACCCCAGGTGACCACCACCAGAAGGCACTGCACAAGTGCAGATGGGAGGAGTTTATGGAAATGACTTCTTGGAACTAATTTTAATATGAAGTGGGGATCAGTTATGCATATGTATAGGCTCATTGTGAAACTTCATGCATATGTAACTCTTTACTGCATGTAACTAAGGCAAGTTGCCACGTTGGGGTGTGCAGGACTTTGGTGGGACTACCCCCTGTGCTGCCCAGCGCCGAATAAACATACCTACTTTGCAATCTTACTGATTGTGGAGTCCATTTTCCGCACATCATCACCAATTTATTAGCATGCAATTTCTAATAATTCATTTTTTAGGCAGAAATCAATATGTAGTATACAAAGACAAGTTGGTGGTTTTATATTTTATTATTATTATTATTATTTATTTTTATTTAGACATCATAAGTCTCAAGTTAACTCATAACTTGTCCCAATTCTTGGGACAAGAACAAATATTAACATGAGTTAAAAGCTATCTAAGAAATAGGGAGAGAAAGTAGAAATAAATTATTTGGTTTATTGAGCTACAAATCAGAATTCATATTGAGTAGTCCTGTAGTGTAGATGAAGGGAAAGGAGCCAACAATACAGCAGCAGCATTTGCAAATGGTTTATTTAAATCAGTCAGTCTGCAAAAAGATGCTGAAGTCTTCTACACTGCTAAGAGAATAGTCACTAAAATGGCAAATAGTATGATTAATGACATAATACAAATGACAAAACACTATGTAGGTGAAAAAAAAAGTCCTTTTAAAATATATGTTATGGGATTTGAAATTAAGTATCGATTATCTCAAAAAATGTAACTGTCCATTACCGTGAACAGTGAGTTAACGGTGCTGTTTGTTCTGCAGTCAGACAGAAAAATAAATGAAATGTTAGGAAATGTTTGGGAAAGAATGAAAAATAATTCAGGAAACATCACACTTAGCTCTGTACCATGGCTTTTTCTGCAACACCATGTCCAGAGAACGGTATTCTGGAATTAGAGGCTTGAGAGCTGCAACAGAAACAGGAGCAATTATCACTGGAATAAAAATTGAAAACATTGGAACTGTTTGTCTTAGATGATGAATAGACTATGTGATAAAAGTGTAACAATGAAACATTGTTCAGAAGCTAGAACAGGACTGTTTCACACAACAGTAATAAGGCGATGTTCAATTTAAACTGAAAATTGGCAAAATAAAAAATGGTAACAGATTTTGCACAAAATGAAGAAGACTGGCACCTGCTGACATGTATCTGTGAGACTAAGGATTTAGCAAGGTTTAGAAAGAGACTGAACATATAATTGCAGTTCATAAAACTACATGGTGCTAACAGTTAAGGCTGAGGGTTCTGCAGTTGGGGTAAAATGGCACGCTTCAGGATTCATGCCAATGCACACTGACGTTCTGATGAACACAAATGACTCAGTATCTGCCTGCACTTGGACTTCTTGCATATTCTTCTGCAAAGCATCTGCTACAGCTGTTCTGAGAAACTAGACTAACCATATGGTTCCAATAAACTTTCAGCAAATTCCTACCTTCAAGTCTTGAACTTTTAGGATTAAAGGCAGTTTAACAGTAGTCTTGCAGCATGACGGCCTGAGATTGGTGCCGCTCGAGCTGAAGAATTTGGGGCTGTAACCACTTAAGTGATCAGCGGGAGACTCACGTTAGGCTTCATAAACTTGTTGAAGAGTGCATCTGCAAGGTGGGGCCCGCGACACCTTCCCTGCATTTGCTTTGTGCCAGCGTAGGAGGAATTACAGACCGTGGTTGCTTTGCTTAGCATTCGATTTCTCCTTGTTAGAAAACAAAAAAACCTGAAGCCGGCAGCCCCTCACCTCCCTCCGGCAGAACCCCCTGCGGCTCTCGGCCGCCTCCAGTCACAAGGGGCCGGACCTAGCCGGGGCTCCCGGCGGCCCTTGTTGAGGGGCGGAGGAGATGGCGGCCCCCGCTGAGGGGCGGAGGTGATGGCGGCCCCTGGGGAAGGCGGCCTTGTCCCGGCGCTCCCCGCCCCATCACGGAGAGCCCCGCGTTGGCGGCAACCGCCATGGGCGGCCGCTCCGCCCTCACGGAGGTATCGAACCGCCGGGCTCTGCGTGTCCCCTCCCAAAGGCCGGCCCCGCGAGGAGCGCTCCCCGAGCTGTCCCCTCACCGCCCCGCCGGCCGCACACCCCGGCAGGAGGCGCCGGTGCGGCCGTTGCCCGTAGTGGCAGCCGTGAGGGCTGCTGGCGGCGGGGCCTCCCTGCCCGCGTCTGTGCGGGGGTCTCCTAGGGGAGAGCTGGTAAGACCAAATTCAAAGCTCTAGTCCCTGCTGCAGCATCCATATATAACCATATATACGATTATATATATATATGTATAAAGGTGCTTCTTCATCATAATGAGAAATCAACCAATTCCAGCGTGCAAAAGGGATGTTTTATACACAGGCACGCAGCATGCCTGTGCAGGCTGTGATGTTTCAGTCAGATCCGGGCACGTCGTGAAGGCAAAACCCGACCTCTCCAAGCGAAGAGGCTGGCCCGGTGAGCCTTTAAGTCCCATGGAACAATGCTGCACAGGTAGGTTTTGTTGGCTGATCTCTTGCATGTCTGCTGTGTTCCCCCCTGGAAGGGCATTTCTGGGGAACGGGATAGTGCTAACACAAAGTGTTTTGTGTGACAAGTGGTATTGGCGATGACAAGCAGAGCTTGTCTGGAAGTAGTTTCTTTATTGTAAGTTCCTGGTGGTGGTCTGACAGAAATCTCCAAGTTGCATTTCAGTTGAGCAGAAGACAGTACCAGGTAATGCATGTTTGGGGATTTATCTATAGAGCACCCCAAAGCGATGTCTCCTTTTTTCTAGTAGTGTTGAATGCCTGGTCACTTGAACTTTCTGCACCTTTCCAAAACGCTGGACCTGACAGCGGATAGGAATAGTGCTCGCATCCCCACCCCTATCCTGCTCTGAGCACTGGGTCACTGGGAGCAGAATTGGTCCAGCCTCACTCCTCCAAGAGGTGCAGGACTGCAGAGGTGGACAGCAAATCGTTTATCATCTAGGTGGTGAGGAGGATCAAGAATTGAGAATGATTCAAATGAAATAGTAACAACAACATTTTTAAGAGGATGCTTAAAGAAAGAAGTGCTTATATGTAGCACTCTTTGCAGGTGGTGCCACCATTTTTTACCACACAGGTTAATGAATGAAACAAAAACAGCAGGGGGAAGTATACATTTTCAAGGTCTATGTGATGCTACAACTAATTTAGCATGTTTAAGTTAATTAATCAGTCAACCGGTCCTTTTAGTTTGTGCTTAGGTTTGAGCACACATACTCCCATTTATTTTTATGCCCCAAATTTAAGGATATGTGAGTGTTGTTGGATCACATCCTTAGTATTCTATACAAACAACATGAGTGTTATTTCTACACTACTTTGAAAACAAAATGGTCTGAAAATGGTAAACTTTTATATGGCAATGGATTTTATAGCCCTTGCAATTAGTACTTTACAGGCTTTTATGATTTATTAAAAAATGCTGAGCACCAGGATGTTGGAAATGTCAGTGTTTATAAAAATAATTTTTGGTTATGTACCTTGGCACAGTCCTGCTGGTCTAGCAGTACTATTACTTCTGGCTTTGCATCACTGCTAGAATTACATTTTAGTGACAACACTCCCAAAAATATTTTCTTTACTCAGATGTTTGAAATAAAGCCAATTGAGTTTTCATTTTTCTTTAAAATTACGTTGAAGTATTGCTGGGGGAGGATAATTTTTTTTGGTTGTTTTAATGTCTGTCTACATTTTGCCTGTATTAAGGTGAGGACTGTGTTCTACAGAGATGAATGTGTGTGATGTGCTGTACGGTGTTTATAAACCTTTTGTAGGCTGTCAGCTGAGTGTCTGTGGCTCAAGAGAAAAAATATTTTATTTTTTAAATTTCATTTCATATGCTATAATCCCATAGTGAAGTTAGGAGTCATAAGTGGAATTGTTTGGGTAGAAGAACCCTTTCCACACTGATCAAGAAAATTGTATTTAGATTCTGCAGCATTTAGAAAAGTGACTGAAGAGAGGCTGAAAATGCCTAAAAACGTTAGGGCCTGATTTTGCACAACTTTGCCTGAATGAAGAATCATTGCTCTTTATAGTTCCTCTCACTGATGACAATGAAATTATGTATGTGGGTTATGAACTATGTGTATGAAAAAGAATGTGCAAGAGTCTTAACAGTACAGTAAAGCTGGCCGTGCACAAATTCTTCTAGAAGTTTTATTTTGCAATAGTCAGTTGGATGAACTTTTCCTTTCCTCATTCTGCATATGATGAAAAAAACACTTCTTTGACAATGTACTTGCTGTTGATCCAAACAAGAATGTGTGAGGTAATCTATCACTTCGCCAAACTGTAATTTGCAGGAGGTTATGTGAGCCCCAGGTAAGCAATGTGCATGGTAATGTATTTAATACAAGGAGTCTGAACAGTGTGCAGTGCTGTGTTCAGCATTTACCACTGAAATACAGTCGCTTCTGTAGCAAGCACTGAATTATATGTTGTATACATTTAAGGGTTTATCAAAAATTTAATCTCAGTTTGTTTGAAGTGCTTTATATGCTTCAACAGTGCTGAAACTGTTTCTTCAGATAAAACACTGGCATGGTTTTGGACCAGTTACTGAGAACATACTCTGTTGAACACTTTTGCAAATTCAGAATTCATGAGTACTTGTTGCAAATGTGTTGATTCGCTGACATTCTTTAGTAGAAGAGTGTTCTAAACGTAAATGTTCAGTTAGCTTACAAGTTTGGCTATATTACTAAGATGCTGAACCTGAAAACCTATTGCCTATATAAAAATAAAAGGTTAAATATGTATTGAATGTCATTAGAAGAAGGTCTAGTATATCTCTGCCTGTGGAAAACTCTTCTGATTAGTAGTGAAGATTTGACTGGATCAGACTTATTTATGACCTTATGTTTTTTCACTTTTTTTTTTTGTGGTTCCTGATTAAAAAACAACAACGACAACAAACAGCATGTAGGTAGAAGGGATTTAGACGTAAATAAATTAATTAATCATGTCTCAAAATATCTTAACAAACAAACAAAAAAAAAATTAATGCAATTTGCTTGGAAAATCTTGTCATCTTGACGCTAAAACTAATATTATTAATCGGTGAGAAAAAATACCTTGATTTTTTGAGACAGTTGTCCTAGACAGTAGTGAATGTACTTCATATACAGAAATCAAAAGTGCGAAGGATAATAAGTGGAAATCTAAAAATAGGTTTCCAGGTCCATATTTAGATTCTTAAAAAAGGTGACCTGATTTTTCAAAGGTGCTGAACAGCCAGTCGTGTGTGTGCATTCCACAGCAGTTCTCAGCTGCTCAGCGCTGCCACAAACAGACATGCTATTCAGGATCAGAGAAGTGAAATTTAAAAAATCTTTTTCTGTAAGAAAGTTGGTGAATTTTATTAGACTTGTGCCTAATGTAGTGTTCTAGTACATCTCTATTTTGCCTTGTGTCATCTTCCTTATTTAAGTTTTGGCACAGGGAATCCTGGGTTATATAGTGAGGTCACTGAGCATCTTGAGATGTTGGCTGCCAGCCTTGCTGCACTCTCACTTGGCTGTGAATGGACTCTACTTTATCTTGCAACGTTCAGTGAGTATTTATAAAACAGGAACCACAGTTCTACTGCAAATTTGGCAAATCCTGATCTTATCAGAAGATTTTACTATTTTTTCACCAAAAAATAGATGAAAACGGTCCAACTCTGGAAATAGATAGGTGTTTTTTCCTATATATGTATATGTATGGAAAAAGGAAACAATATTTAAACATAAATCTAAGCTTGGGTAGCGAAGTATTTTGTTAATTCATTCTATCACATATTTTCACTATATGTATTTATCTTCTGCCCAACATTGCAGTTTTATTATCTGAAGTACGGCTAATTTTCTGTGTTTTTAAAGTTTATTGAAGTAAAATTGCTCATAATAGCACACAGTTTAACTCTGATCATCCTTGAGTCAAAGTGATAATGGACAGATCATCAACTGGTATAGTCAAAATATTTCCTTTTTCTTGAAAGAAACTGTGATTTCTGGATCCGTGTCTTCCATTTATATGCTAGTGTGTTTTTATATTCGTCTTTTTCTTCATATACATTGCCACAAAATACCAGGCATATTATTTTTTTTAGCGTTTTTTTTTGTTCATTTGTTTGTTTTTTTTCAAGTAATTGCTGTGAACAACTTACATTCATAAATGGCAGAAGCCCTGGCAAAAGCCCGTTTTTTTTATTTGTTTGTTTGTTTTCCTAGTACTTCAGTAATGTAAAATTACCTTTGGTAATATAACAACTCTAATTATAGGAAACTGATTTTTCTTTTAAACTTCTTGCGTGATTGCATATCCCTGCTTAGTTATTTGTGAAACAAATAAAAGAACAAGTTACTTGCAGCTTCCATGAAAGAATATGCTATTATTGCTTAACTTCATTTGGTTTGGGTTCTGTGACTCAGGAACCATCAGTCTAAGCTGTAACATCAAAATGAAGAAGGGTTTGTACTTTGAGTTTGAAAATTACAGCAGAAATACACAAAGCTAATGAAATTCATGATACAGTGTATCAGAGTGCAGAAACTTACTAATGCTATATCATATATATCATATACATTTTTTGATATAGTAACTTGATTTTCTGATTTTACACTTGAATGTAGTAGTTTTTGTGTGTTGTGTGTGTAATGCTTACTAAGATGTGAGCGAAAATGTTTTGGACACAGTTGAAGGTTTTGTCGGACAGATATTGGTAGTGACATTATTCGGAGATAAATTGAGAAAATGATCTTTAATTAAGTATTTATTTATGTATTTATTTGTCATTTTTTACTGTGCAAAGTAAAAATTACAGTTTCTGTTTTAGAATGAAAGTTTTCCTATGAGGTCCACATGAAATGGCTACAAAATTCAAGAGGTACAAGCTATTATTTTCATTCAAGGAATTAGGGAGAACTAGAATTTTTTATGAGTTAGCTTTTGTCATCAGTGTTACATCTTTATTGGAAATTATGAATGACAGTTTTTTTTTCAGGTTTTGAAAAAAGCTGAAAAAGGTGTGAAAGATTCAGTTTTGTAGCTAACCTAACCCAAAATATCTGATTGTAGGATTGGTTGTTTGTGAAGAGCTATACAAATAATATATACAGTTCTGGGAACAATAAAGCTCAGGCACACTGGATTGACATTAGGGATTTAAAGAAATTCTTGGTATGAAACCGCTGGAAGAAACAATACAGACATGAGAATCCTGTCACCTAACTAGTCAAATGGCACTCCAATGACAAATAGCATTAAAAAAAGCTATTGCCGTTTTTGCAGTGAAATCTTTGAAGTACAGTTCCTCATATGGCTTTCAGTTAAGCCTGATTTTAAAACCTAACAAAAAGCAGAAATGCAGAACACAATGTAAGGTGTGGACACTTTCATATTTTGAAAAGTACTCAGTTAATTTACTGGAAAATTGGTTACAGCTTTCTTAAAGCAAACTAGTCCCTGAAGTTGGTATTGGCTAGTCACTGGGCAGGAATTAAAAAATCTGGTGATGTTGCATACCTGGGATACCACAGAAATCCTAATTCCTTAAATATAGCTACTCAGTTTTGTAATTAGCTGGAGAGGAGCACTAGTCAATGAAATAAATTTGAACAGAACACAAATTTGAATGAGAAAGTAACCTTTTTTATGTTATTTTTATAATAGGTTTCTAACTTTAGATACAAAAATATTTGGTATGAATATGAATTACAACGTTTTCAAACTGCTGCAAAGATGTAATTTAGGTAATGAAGATGCAACCATTTATTTCCTTTTGAATCTGAACATGAAAAAATACTCTTTTAAAGTTAGAAATAAAAACCTTCAATTGAGATCACAAATGCCTTATGCTGTATCTTATACTCTTAAACATCTATTTTGTTCTGGCTTTTTTTTTTGCTTTGCTCTGGAAGGAAAAGAGCCACAGCACTGACAGCCGCTTTTCACATAGGTTTTCCTTCTGCCTGAAAACTGGAGAGTTCGGTTTGGATTGCATCCATGCTGTCCTTAGTTCTCAAAGGTTAGATACCATTTATCTGTTCTCTGTGCAAGATGGAGCTATAATAACTCTAAAATAGCCAAAACCATGAGTGTCCTGCTTTTTTTTTTTTTTTTTTT
>CM021729.1:9897516-9947033 GCA_011074415.1 Stictonetta naevosa | reverse complement strand
GTTGTTGAAAGTGATTTTACATGATTTCTGGCACATCATTCTGACCAGTGCTTCCTAGACTTAGGCAGCACAATTATCTTTTCCAAAATGCATCTTTGCATTTTCTTTCAAACTCCACTTAAGAAATGCATTCTCACTCTGAGCATATGGACCAGTGCAATTTACCAGTCACCTGCAGAGACAGTGGGTGCTAATGCAGGGCGCAGAGCAGACTGATGGGGCAGGGATCCCAGCACGGGGTGAGCAGAGCAGGCAACCAGTCCTGAGAGCCAGGTGCCTTCTGTGTAGGGGCGCTCAGACCACAGCATGTTTGCTTGTGCTTCTGCACAGCACAGGAGGCCAGAGCCAGGAGGTCACGCAGATAAGATCTCAGCCAAGGGAACTAGGCGTTTCTAATGTATCTTCTAGGCACAGGCTAATTTCGAACTTCAGATGCTGAAAACATTAGGCCAAGACCTTTGTAACTCTGCAGCTTCAGGGGAACTGTAGCGAGGAAAAGAGAGCCCAATCCGTGGTTATTATTCATGTGCAGGCAGACAGGTCCTGCGTCTGGACTCTTGGCTGAGGCTGGTGGTTTATTCCAGTCCCAGCAGCCAGAGGCAGCCCATTTGGCAGGTTTTTCTGGTAACTTTTCCAACAGCCTCTTTTGTCCAGAAGTACCAAACTGCTGAGGACTGGAGCGGCCCAGTCTTAACCAGGCATTAGCCAGTCTCTGTCTGTCTGTGTCCTGTTGGTGACAAGGAGGAGGAGCAGCTCCAGCCTACCTCATTTCCCTAGTTTCTGCATGTACCCAGCCTTGGCTGCTGCTGCCTTGTCCCCAGGACAGACTCAGGCACTGCCTGGCTGGGTGCCCCCTGCCTCTGCCAGGAGAGGAGGCTGCAAAAGCGGTTCTCCTCCTTCTCCCAGCACACAGCTGTCCACCCTGGCAGCAGCAACCTTAAGGCAGAAAAACAAGGAGAAAAACACAGAGTCGCTCGCCAGTGTTAAAATTAGCATGTTGACATGACTGTGGTAACTCCTTGATGCTGTTCTATTAGATCCACAAGTAATTCTGCATTGCTTTTTCCTTGGGGATCAGCTGCAAATATTTTGTGTTTAGATATCTGAAAAGTTTAAAAAGTAATTGGAAATTGATGCAAATGTTATATGTATAGCTAATACAAATAAATTTTTAAAACTCTGTTATGAATGGCTTCATTGAGCAGTGAGGATCTTACTGATGATCTACGTGGAATACTTCCCAGGAATTACAAAAATATTTTCTCATTTTTCTTGGATAGATGCAACACAGTTCTCCGAAAATGTTAAATAACTGTGGCAGCATCAGCAACCTCTGATTAAGTATCCTTAGGGCAAGAAAATTTACCCTTTGAATCTAAAGCAGTTGATGGGATATATCTTTTTTATATTTACTGCAAGATCAAAATATGCATGTTTGTCTTTATGGGATACCATTATATTCTAGCTACACATTTTTCTTTTGAAATCAAGCAGTTGTGATTTTTTCTTCAGTGACTTCTGGTTTAAAAACTGTTACTGGAATCTTGTTCTTTAGTTTGCAGTGAACTTTCCTAATTCCTGCAAACTCCCTACAGCCTTTTAACTCCAGCAAAAAATAACTCTGTGATAGAAACTCAGTTCTTTTTTCACAGCAGTTGACTCTTTGCTAATTCCATGCTTTGGAGTAGCAAATGTACCTTTAAATATATTGCTAGCATACAGGCTTTGAGAAGACTGGAGAATATGAAGGTGCTTTAATTTTTGAGTTTTTCCTTCATTCAATAGGAATAGAAGTGTCCCATGCCTTTTTTTTTTTCTTCTTTTTAAAGGAGACAGGAAAAAAGCCTATCACATTGAGTAATCATATTTCAATGAAATACTTTTGTTTATGTGTGCCACTCCCCTCTAGTGAATAGAAGTGGAATTGCTCCATCTCATGCCATGCCATGGACCCCCAGCTGCAAACAGATTATGGAAATTTTCTTTAACTTTCAGTGACAGAGAATTATCTTTTTTTCTGGAGTTGAACAATGTGAGCTTTTTTGTACTTTCCCTATAAAGGACAAATCAGATCTTCATTGTTAAGCATACCAAGTTTGCTAAATTCAGTCCTTTTTGTGCATATAATGCCCATGTAAGTACAAGATTAGCTTCAGTGACAATGACAAAGCTATTACTGCTGTGTTTGTAGACTACTGGGTTTGAATAACAGTGTCTTGCTTTTTGCCCCAGGTTACATACATGCAGCATTTATTTTAACAAAGTTTACTTTTTTCTTAATTGTTGTATTTGAATATATGTATACAAACACATACACACAGAGTAATTTTTAACTCCTCTGTGTTAATGTTTGCTTTATTAAACCTTTAAGTAACGGATACCAATGCTAGAGTGGTTTGGTCATAGGTAGGTGTGCAAGCCAAGGTAAAAATAATGATCTATATATTTTCACACAGACATTTTGTTGAACAGGTGTAAAAATAGGGTATCGTATGCATTCTGTAACATGTCAGCCAACGTGATCTCAAGTGGAGGATTTCTCTGGCAAAAGGTCAGTCATATAATTCAGTAGTCATGCTAGTCTGTCTTCATTACCCACGGAGAAAAATACATGCATTTACGGCACCATTCATTTCCTAACATACACAACTAAATCAGGTCAGATATCTCATGCTTAGAACCGAGTTGTTTCTTTTGACTTCGAATTACAGACATCTCAAACTATAAAGACTTGTGTATGTGGTGGTCTAAAAAATATTTATATCTGATTCTTTGCTCTTTATTTTTTTGGCACAATAAATGAGTCATTAAATGGTGTTAGTGGTGAAAGCAGTTTCTTTTACTCTGACAACCAAGGTAGTCTGTTAGACTTGCACAGGCTATGAAAGTCTCATTCTTAGTAAAATGAGTAGCCTGAAGAAGTCATGTAAGGAAGATGTAAAAACAGTGAACTCTAAAATCAACATTAAATTTGATGCGGGGCATATATGTACGTTTAAAAATTTTTAATTTAAAAAAAAAAAAAAAAAAAAAGATCAAGTATCCAAAGTTATTTTCAGTCATATCGTCATATTTAAGGAATGCAAAGCTATGCATGAGAGTAGATTTTGATCTCTAGAACTTTGTCTGTTTATATATTGTACACTTCCAATAACCTGACATTAGACATTCACTTCCCTGAAGCCTAAAAAGTGGGTAGTGTGAATGTAGCTGAGAGCACAAGGGTGTAACCTATTTCCTTGCTTTCCTTTTGGGATCATTTTGCATCTCATGACCCTGCACTTTCCTGAGAACCAGAGATGCAGTTTTCTATTGTTCTGAAAGGGTGGCACAGGAATGTAAGCCCCTTGTCTTGTCCCTACTACACATTTACTAGAGCAAGCAATAATGTGGCTATAAACTGGAACAGAATACAAAGACCACGATAGTGATGAAGAAAGGTGTGGACAAGGGTTTCAACAAATGACCATAATGAGTCACAGTGTGCAGTGTAACATTCAAGTCATTCTTAGTATCTGCATTATGAATCTGATGAAAATAGTGTGCTTTAAAGTTAAGAAAACACTCAATCAGTGAACACAAATATTTTCCAAACCATCTAGTATGATGACATTTTAGTTCAGTCACTGCATACTTGTTGTGGCCTAGGTATAGTCCCCTTGCTGCTGCGTTACTCATTTTTTATGCTGATGACTGAATTACCACAAGTTAATACTGTTTTCTTATATGTCTTATAGTTCTTATGCACTTAATTTAATCATGGCAATGTATATAAGCATTCAATGACTCAATATACTAGATATTGTGTTGTCCAAAGGTTAGACATACTTCCTTTTTTTTTTCTCTTATAAAATAAATAAATACAGAAAGTCTGTATTTAATATTTCACTCTGATGTAAGCATGTAGGTGATAACCAAGAGCTAAGTAACAGCCAGCATGAATTTGTCAAGAGCAAATCACATCAAACACTATATATATATATATATATTTTTTTGTATCCACAGGTTTTTGTGGCTCATACATGCATTATGAATCAACAAAATCATGCTTTTGAGTTACTGGGGCAGAACTAACATAAGAGATGGGAAACCAGTAGTAATAATGGCATATGTAAAATGAACAGTAATCTTTCCACTTTACTCAGCACTGGTGAGGTTTTAGTTGCATTTCTTGTGCAGTCTTGGGTGATTCACTTCACATGTGATATTGGAGTAAGTCCAGAGGAGAACAACCAAAATCATATTTAGAACATATGCCTGTAAAGACAGAGTGATAGAATTGTTTAGGAGATAGAAAAAAATGAGGCAAGACTTTTAAGTCTTTGAACATCTACAAGTGCTTTGAAGAAGGGAACACATTGTTTCCCAGGTCCACTGGGAACATACTTAAATTGCAGGAAGGGGAGAGGGGCGTCAGACTTGATGTTAGGAAAAAAATTATGATGACAATTCTGAAATGAATCACTGTCGTTGTTCAGGGACTGTAACTGAACATTGACTGGAAGGTTGTGGATTATCCTTTGTGAGAAGGGTTCAGGAACATGTTAGACCTTAGACAAGCCCTTGTCAGGAATGACACAGGTATAGCTGGTATGTCTGAGAAACAGAACGTGTGTCCTGAGGACCATCTGTGTTCTTTGATTTCAAAATCGATACTGTGATATCATAAGAAATAAAGTTGAGGGAAGAATTTCAAAGAGAGAAATGATGCTGGCTAAGAGAACAAGAGACTCAGCACAACCAGGATCCTGTACAGTAGCAAGTGAATGTTATAAAGGATAGGAGTAAAAGCTGTCAGGCTCTTTGGACACAGTTGCAGTATTACAGTAATGGTGGCAATGGTCCAAATTTACATCCATCAAAATTAAACACAGTATTATTTCTGATTTCTTAGGGGCATAAGCACGAACACCAGACAGAACATGAGGGGAAGAAAATGTGATTTCCAAGTTTACTGCTTAATGGGGTCTAAAAACCAAACAGTTATTACTATTATATTGTCCCCTAAAACATTTCTGTTATCCTGTTGGAAATCCATTGCAAGTTTGAAGTTTGCTTAGACTACAGAATCAGACATGTTGTTTGTAAAGGCTAAAGAAACTTTTTTCTTTTTAGCTAAAAGAAGTATAAAAAAAATAAGGCCAGACTATGTGAACTCTAGTTACGCAAAACTTACACTGGGATTTGTGGACTAGCATTTTATTTGTGGACTGTGTTGTGCATCACTGCAAATTTTTGGTTTCTTCATTTGTAACAAAGACATAAAGTCTTGATTGTTACTGCATAGCACTTTGAGAACTACAGTTGAGAAGTGCTATAATGGAATTGTTATTAAAAATAATCTTTTTTCCAGAGAGATCAGTGCTTGCCCATCCAACGTTTGTGTTTGAAAAGAAGGACCGTCCTTTGAAGGTAAAAACTTAAACTTTTGTTTTGCACAATTGATTAAAAATGATGAGAAATGAGGATTCCGTAAACAATGATCCTTACAATAAAAAAAAAATTAGCCCAGATTAAGACTTGTAATAATTGGGATCAAAATAGAACAAGGAAAAGTGGAAAGTAAAAACAAGACTGCTTTTAATACATGTATGTTGGATTGATATACCTTGTGTCCTGCTCTAGAAAATGGTTGTTCTATTCTCCTTGACCTTTCCACACTTATATTTTTTTTCCAGCGGCCTGCAGAGGAACCAGTTTGCAAAGCTGAAAATGGTAATAACCACCTCACTGAAACAGTATAATAATACCCTGAGTTATTCATAGGGTCTGACTGTTGCCTGTGAAAATAGTGTTTGGACCCTTATTTTGTATGTAATTTCCTGTTAGTAGACTAAGGCTACATAGGTTGTAGAGCCACCTACTATGTCCTAATGTAACTTCCCCTGTCTTATTTCAAGAATTCTTGGCTTCTTACCTCTCACATTTACCAAAAAGCCAAACTCCAGAAGCCCTGAAAAGGGCTTGTATTTGCTCTTATCTGCCCTTTCCTATTTGTTTTGGCCACAGCATAATGTTATTTCTCATACTTAAAATCCTCTGAGCCTATGTGCTATTATCTAAATGTTTGATTTTAGTTCCCCTGAACATATTAGAAAGAAAGAAGATTCCCTAGGGCTTTCTGCCAGGTGTTGACTGAGATTCTAAGACCTTCTTTTGCTTTTAGGTACTGCCTTAAGGCTGTTCCTGTAAGTCATTCCTAGAATTTATTGTGTTCAGGTTTTAATTTAGTATCATAACATTGTGCTGAAATCACCTGCCAATGTGTACTCGCAGAACATTATATTTCACTTTCTCTAGATTTCATCTGTTGTTCCAGAAAACGTGCAAGATCATCATCCTTTACTTTTCAGAAGTCTAACTCACCATCTAATACAGGTATGCCGTTTAGATCCTGTCATGTTTAAATTACCATAGTTCTGTATTCTTATCTGGTAAAGAAGAGAAGGTATTTTCCTATCTAATAAATGTTTCTGCTTTGTAGAAATGAAGACTTAAACACTCATATAAACTTGGATGGTAATTTCCAATAAAAAGGCCTTAAAGTAAAAATAATGTATTTTTCCATATTTACATAATATTTTATAAAATATTGAAAAATGTGTAGATTTCATACAGTTTCTTTGAATTGCTCACACAGTCATTGGAGAAGGAGGGCTGGAAAGGAATGAGATGTTTTTGTGGAAGAGATCAATGTTCCTTGGGCAATCCCTGAAAATGTAAAGCAGTTTTCCGAAGGGACCCTCTTTCTGTCCAGCTGACAGGTGACCTCAAAGTCCCTTTAAGGATTGTGTATTGCTTCCATGATTTTTGGGGGAAATGCACACAAGTCACTGAAGGCTACTATGCAGTAGGACTAATCTCTTTTTTACTGTATTTATTTAGCATAGGGACTGGGAAGTTTCTCCAGAATTTAGGCTTTAATTGTGTAAATTATATTTATATTTATATTTTTCATTTTTAATATTTATTGTAATTTTTGCTTTTATTTTTATTTAGTTCTGTGACACACCTAAACATAGCTAAAAGGATTTAAGATAATCTATGTTATGTTTATGCTGAAAACTACCTCAAAATAAAGTACAAAAAATCATAGATATGGTAGAAATTTTACAGTGTGCCTACATTAAAAAACAAATCAGGGTACAAGAGCAAGTATGAGTGTTAGTTCTCTTGACTGTTCACATAATTAACCAGTAGCTTACTCCCTGGTTCTGTTCTGAACCTCTCTAACAGACGATCTCCAAGACAGAGCCACTGCAGAGTGGCTGTAAGCAGTGAGCCTGAACCAGGCTATACCACTTGGCCTCAGAGATCTCTGATTCAGCAGTTTAGGCATGGTCTAGTGGTCTACTTCAGAAAGCTGGTAGATAGCAGATAGTAATTTGTTCTGCTGCCAGTTAAGACATGACATGAAATTAGCTAACCTTAAAATTAATCTCTTTTTGCTCCAAACAACAAGGATGATTTCAATGTCTTATCTTTTCAGATACAAAACTTGCTCAGAAAAGAGGGAGATCATCTTCCTTTACCATCCTTTCTACCTTCCCTCCCTCCTATCCAGGTAATTAAAAAAACAAAACCCAAACCAACAAGCAATACAATAACAATATTTGTGTAGAAAAGCAGATAGTAGCTAAATAAAGAGATGTGCAGAACTGCTTTTTTTTTTCTGTAGGACAGATCTGGACAGGATTGGGCTGGGCTGGTACTGGAGAGGAGAAAGGAATATTTTAGGAGGGTGGGTAGCACAATGTTTTTTAATTTGTTTTTAGGGAATCATGCACTTCTGGGGATGAATCTTCAAATAAGTTGCAAGTAGGCATTTTACTGCATGAGGTACAAATAGTAATTGAAAAAAAACAGCATGGAGTTAAAGTAATTGCATGAATTAATTTGCTTGCAATTTATTAGTAGTTATTCCTAGAGAAGTGTCATTTTTATCCCAGGAACCTGTCTTCCATCTCACCAGTGACCCTGTGAGCATTCTCCCACTTACTACGAATGGGGAAGACAGAGTGGTGTGAAATCCTAGTCTGTGTCTCTTGTCAAGATCAGGTACTTGACAGACATAAGGGATTTCTAAAGAATCTTACAGGGCTTTGTTACAGCAACAAATGACATTCTTCCTGCAATGAAAAAGCAGTGATCATGTGTAGAGTATCATTTGTATATAATTTTATAGGACATGGTACATGCTTGCTATTACTTGCATGTTTCTGGCTGGCATGTTGTATCTTCGTAAAAACAGTGAAAGTATCAGGAGTGCAGTGCCATCACTGCAGCAAGTTATTAAAGCCTTTTGACTAGAACAGGGCAGGGTACACCAATTAATTTCCATGTTCTTAGGTCTCATTTACTTATTTTAAAAAAGCATGAGATGGGACCAGGTTGTATTGCTATTTCAATGGCTTTTGCAAACCAGCAGCAAAAGTGCATGATTCCCTGGTTTTCAAAGCTGAAGAAAGATTCTATGAGATTAAAGCATCTGTTCATATCCAAGACTTGCATCTCTGACATAGCCAGAAAACCCATGGTACTTAAGACTCATGGTACTTAAGGTTCAGATATTGCTTGGATAATATGAAAAGAAGGTGGGAGAGGAGGGGAAAGGTACTTACAAAATCATTAATTAATAATTCAAAATTTATTATTACTTGTTGATTAAGTTTAAATTCCATGTTCTTTAGTAAAGAAGAAGAATATATTCATGACCTCAGCTCTCCTTCAAAGAAACACTGACATCAAAACTACAAAAGAAGGTAATTGCCATTGCATTATTTATTCACTATAGCTCCACAAAGACATTCTTAATGGATACAGAAGAGATAAAAATGACAATTCTCCTGTAAACTGAGTAATATACCAAGTGTCTTTGTGAGGTTCATCAGTTATTTTTTTGACAGTGTAAATATCTTGTGAGCTCTGGTCTGAGCCTCTGCTCTGACTTCTTAATTCCTGAGTGGAACTGCAGTTTTTTAGAATATATACCACGGAAACAATAACAATAAATGTTATTTAAGTATGCTTTATAGTTTTCAGTTAAAGAGGCAAGACACACTGGTATGAATTAATGTGGAGAAAAAGTTTCTGTTTAAATATTTTGTCTTTGTATTTTGCAAGGATCCTTGTCACAAAGTCAATTGCGGAATGTTATTAGACCTGCCATTTTACAACCCCCACAAGCCCTGACCTGTCCTGAAAATCCTGTAGTATCTCTAACGACTAAGCAAGAAGCACATATTCAGGTAAAATGAAGAGTAATTTTACTGACTAATTTATATTTGGAGCTCAATCAAATTAAAGAACAAAAAACAAACAAAAAATCAGTGCTGTTTTAAAGTGGTTAATTATTCCACTGCACGATTTTCAAGGAAATTCCTGTATCAGTTTGAGTGGAATCGATGGATCACTGATTACAGTGGGAACTGTTAAACTAGTGCTAACTCTGTTTAGACAAACATGTCTTCTTTGCAGTCTGTCTCAATTTTCAGATACCAGGGTTCTGTGAGTGAATCACATTTGGGGATCTTCTCTATTTTGTTTATTTAGAAAGTAACATTATTGTGTATTGATTAAGGGCACTGGCTTAATACGTAGTCGGAGGAAGATTTGCCAACTACCACATATATAAACCTCAGTGACTCTGGATTTCTAGCAGACCTGTTTATAGCAGAAAGTAAACTTAGACTGATTAATTCATCTGGTTCTATTATTCCTAGTTACCTGAAGACAGCTCTTATTCCTTAGCTGAGAATTCAGTAAGTTCCAAAACAGCAGCGAGGTCATCTATTACCATGAATCCTTCTAGCTCTAAAGCAACACAGTAAGTTTGATTATTATTATATTTTTACACCATTTTGTCACTTGGCCTATGGCTTGCCCTTTTGTCTTACATGCTTATCTACATCCACACAGTGCTCACTGGTATTTGTGTGTGGTGCCAATATTTGTGGGTGCTGACAAGAGTTCTGTACGCCATAAGGAATGGACTCCTGCCAGGAAACAGTTCATTTCTTGTTAGCAACTCCCAAGCCAGGAACTATTTTGGTTTGCCATTTCATGCAGCTTTGTCAATTCAAAATAAGTCTTGGTTTTGAACGTTTACAGTCATGTTTTCTCATTGGAGAACTCTATTCTGATTGCATAGCTGCCCATTTCATAAGCAGATGGAGAGAAAATCAGTAATTACCAACATATGTAAGCATATTGGACACAGAAAGCATGAAGAAAACCATGCAGGACTGCTTTGGAAGACATGGTGAATGCTGCAGCTGATGTACTACTTCCATGTACATACAGGAATTTCTGGCAGCTGCAATGACTGTGATAGGGTGGCATCTTTGTAGACAGGTTGCCCAGGATGGACTTTTGAATTTCTGCATGAGGAAGCTAATTTCTTTGGACTGGGACAATTCCTCTCACCGCTGCCTCTGTATATAAATGATGGAACTCATACTAGTGCAAAAGAGGGCACTTGAGAGCTCACCTCTCACTGGAGAATGGCTCATGAGAATGCTATAGGTCTGTCAGGTAACCAGTTTAGTGCAGACAGAGTCCCATGAGTATTAATACTGCTTCCTGATGGTTGATGAGAGTTTTTTTTAACCTGGAAATTGTGAGCATCTGGAATATACCTTAAGATACTGATTAAAGAACAGTACTTCAAAATTGCTAGGACCACAACCAATGTATCTGTGATGTTGCATCCTTTCCCCCTCCACCCAATGAGAGCAGAGAACATGTTAACTGAAAAGGAATCTGTTCAAGTCTTCTTCAGAGCCTGATGGACCAAAGGTACAGAATCCTGCACACAAATTTGGGATGCAGAGTGCCAGGCTTCCAAAGAGATAAGGAATTTTAGATGCACGGCAACTTAGATTCTTAATCCTTACCAACAAGAATAGCATTGTTAAAGGGTTCAATTGTTGTTTTTGGAAGAGCCAGCCTGCCCTTTTCCATCACAATTAATGTTGTGATGATACCCTGTGAGTACATGCTGTATTTTTAGCAGATTCAGAATGATGGTAATGCCCATATTAGAAAAGCTAAAGGAAGATGCTCCTGCCTTAAAATCAGTTGATTTTAAGCCAAAATTTAAACCAATATTCCAGGTCCATTTACCTTCCGTCACCTGTACAACATCTAGGAACAGATAGTTGAATGGCTTTGTTTTCTGAAGTAGATGAATAGAGAAATGCTATGCAATGTTTTAGTACTGGCAAGCTACAGGACTTAAAAGTTCTTACAGTGTTGCGTTTCCTTTTCTAATACTTTTATTTCTAATTTCTAAAGCTTCTATAAAGTATTTCTAATACTTTTCTAATGCTTCTAATTCTTTTCGTTTACTAATTTCCTTGTATTCTGTGCCTGATTAATTTTGTATATCAGAATTGTGATAAATGTTGACTTAATTGCCAAGCTGAATACTAATTTAAATATGACCAGGTGCTTTCTGTTCTTCCAAGTTTATAAGAGAGGGCTAGTGCCATTCTTCTGATGTGCATAAAGTGTCCATTGCTCAAAAACGTGTCATAAAAATCTTTTTGGAGTAGCTGTTTTCTCATAGGTAACTTGACAAGTATTCAAACAGCTGTCTTAAACTCCATATCCATGCTAAAAACTAGCAACCAGTGCAGCCAGACCTGCTGATCACTAAGAAAAAAAAAAGTAAGTTTTGTTTTTAATTATCAATCAAGGTGAAACGATTGACATTTGTGTACCAATAAAGATAAAAATAAAAAGCATTGTGGGGAGACTCAATAGCATAGACTCCTTCTGCCTGCAAATGTCCCTTTCTTTGCCTCATCTTCCTCCTGTTCTTCTCTATGTGATACAGTTTTGTAGAGAGATGAATGAAAATTTGTTAGTCCTCTGCAGTTGCTGCAGCTGTTGATATCACAGGAAACCACCAACAGTTCCATTTCCTGAACTGACTGTAGCTTACAGCAATAAACTAAAGAGGAGAAATTTACTGAGTTTCTTGGGTCTGGTTAAGAAAATAATTAATAAAATTGAAATTATTAAAATAATAATAATAACAAAAATAAAACAAAATTATAAATATTTTCAAGAAAACATTTTTTTTCTAAGTGACAGAAATACAATGCTGGGAAAATGTAGACTTCTGATCCTGTATTCATCTTTGCACAATGATTTGCCTGAAAACCTTGCAGTGCGTCAGGGCCAGCACCAGAACTGGCAGCTACTCAGAACCCTCTGGACACTCTGAGAAGGAGCAGCTGAGTACGTGGATGTACTCCCTCTCCATAGTATCTTTCCAGTGTCCTATAGACATTGCTCCTTCTCTGATTCTTCCTTGTTAGTGGTAGCTTCCTGAATTCAGTGCCTCTGATTTGCATCTCCATGGCAATGTCATCCTAGCACATTTTGTTCTTGCCCTGCAGCAACATAAGGGTATTGAGGTTTTAATGAGACACTCAGGCTGGCACTTAAAATTTAATTGTCTGCAAAATGAAAGATCCTGACAGATTGCTTTTTTCTTAAATTTCTCAAAATAATCAAAATCTATTTCCCATATTATTTGTTTTAGACAAGGTTCTAGTTTTTGATTTTTAGCTCTTCTAGAATGCTATCCTTACTCTTTTGCTAGTAGAGTAGGCTGGATGTAGCAGATGAAATCTCAGAATGGAAACTGATTACAATTCAGTGAATTTTAATGGAAAATTGTTTTTACTAAAGGATAAGAAAGTAATTAGTTTAAACACAATTCAGATTTCCTGTTCATGGCATAAGATCTGTATGGAAGACTTCAAGGCTAAAAAGTGACTGATTTTCTGCTTTTAATATTTTATTTCCTCTTTGTGTTAGTAACATATCAAACATGGATGAAGAATAGTTAAGGAGTATTATTTCCGTGAGTGTAAGGTACTGAATTCCTTCATAATACATGAAGAGATTTCAAGCATATTGTCACTGTGAACACAAAGACTTAGCTGTAGGCACATATCATCAAAGTTGTAGAAGCAAACACAGCTTATTAACAGGAATATCCTCTGCATGACGTAAGTGCCAATAAGCCCTCCCAAGGATGATACATGCTCTAGAAGAGCCTTGATAAGTGGTGCTGAGGTATGCACTTTGTGTCAGAGCATCAGATTGTCTTCCTGCCAAATTTTCCTTCTGAAACAGAAAGAGACAAGAATGGTTTTGACTTTGACAGCAAGAGATACAGTAATTAAGTTCTAAAGAAAGCATGAACAACCTGTAGGCCTTTTGTCAAAAAATGCCAGCAGGAACAATTTCCAAACAAATAAGTTCAAAAAGACATTTTTAGTGAATTTTATAAAAAATGAATCTTGTTAATTTAAAGTGGCAATCTAGTTAGCAGTAATCACAATTAATAATCAATTTATACTAGAATATTCTTGACTGCGATCCACAAGTAATATGCTTTTTACAAGTTGTGACTGTATCACTATTGCAAAAAGCATTCTCTTAAAACCTCCTGAGAAGCAAAAAGCTAACTGAGAGCAGTGAAGCTCAGGGAGGTAATTCAATAAAAATACTTAATGTTTTTTACCTGGAAAACCTAAGTCGCTAAGAAAGGAAAAGGGAAAAGAAGAAGTGTTGTTTTAGTGTAGCTTATGCCAAAACTAATCACACTCAAGGTACTCCAGATCCTAGTTGTAAAGTAATTTATCTACATTGGGAAATTTTCTCCCATATCTGTATGCCTCCAAACTATTATTTAGTCAGTGTCACAGGACTGTAAATACCTACTTTTCTTCATTTCTTATCTTAAATATATCTGGAAAATAGGTCACTGCAAATATCTTCCTTTCCTGTTTTAGTTACAACTCATAATAAGCCATGTGCTATAATATGGTATCATCTCATGAACTGACAGTGTGCACTTGCAGCCCAGAAAACCAACCATATCGTGGGATGCATCAAAAGAAGCATGGCCAGCAGGTGGACAGAGGTGATTCTCCCCCTCTGCTCTGCCCTTGTGAGGCCCCATCTGGAGTCCTGTACCCAGCTCTGGGGCCCCAAGCACAAGAAAGACATAGACCTGTTAGAAGGAGTCCAGAGGAGGGATGAAGTACCTCTGCTATGAAGACAAGCTGAGGGAGTTGGGGTTGTTCAGCCTGGAGAAGGCTCCAGAAAGACCTTACTGCAGACTTTCAATTCTTAAAGGGGGCTGGCAGGAAAGACAAGGAGTGACTTCTTAACAGGGTGTGTAATGGTAGGACAAGGAGTAATGGTTTTAAAGTAAAAGAGTGTAGATTTAAATTAGACATCAGAAAGAAATTCTGTACCATGAGTGTGGTGAGGCCCTGGCACAGGCTGCCCAGAGAAGCTGTGGCTGCCCCATCCCTGGCAGTGCTCAAGGCCAGGCTGGATGGGGCTTTGGGCACCCTGGTTTGGTGGGAGGTGTCCATGCCCATGGCAGGGAGGTTGGAGGTGGATGATCTTTAAAGGTCCCTTCATTCTTTAAAGGTCCCCAAGTCATTGTTTGATCCCACAGTTCTGTATGATACTACAATTCTCTGATGCTATGATACCTTTACATATTTTTGCAGTATTTATGTGAATTAAAAGTGTGTGCATTAGAATGCACTGCCTGTCCGCCTTTCCAGGTTGTTAGGTGGATGACCAAGGAGGGCCTGTGAGGCACTGGGAAATAAGTTATTCTGTAGGGCACCAGAGCTGCATCAACATGGAGGGATAATTGTTTATCAGTGGTACATTTTCATGGAGCAAAAAGTTTGTAATGGAAACAAATATAACTCCTTAAAGCTTCTGGAGTTAAGAAGCTTTAGAGTAGAACACTCCCCAGAGGAGGAGAGGGGAAGTTCTTTTGCTTGTTGTCCTTTGCTTTCAAGGAACATCCTTGGTAATCTTCATGAAATGCAGTGTAATCCTATATGTTCCTTTTCTCAAATGTTAAGTAGATAACAGTTACAGATTCTCTTAAAGATTATGTCTATCTGATTGCTTAAGAGGTCATTTTTTGTTTGCCTTTAATAATATAAGGTGTGGCAAAGTAAATGCATGAACATATTTATATTCTTTACTTAGTCCTATATTTATATTTGTAAAAGAAATTATATTATTTAAATAGTTCTAAATCACAGCCTTATTTTGCTCCTACAGAACAGAAAACAGAAGTGTATTATGCAACAGCAATTCTGTTTTTGTGTTTGGAGAAAACATGGATGAGAGAGTTTTGGTAAGATTTGTAAATGCAGGCTTTTTATCAAGATTACATACCTACTTAGGAGTATATATTTTTTCAGAGATTAATTCTTTTTTAGCACCTCCTTTCTTTTAAAGATATGAGTAAATATTCTAGTAAAGATTCTAATGGCTGTTGAAGAGATAATACTTATTTTCTGCAGGAGATGTAGGCATTCCCCGCCATTCTAACATTTTTGATCATAGTTCTTAAGAGATAGGAGAAATGAGTTTGAATTCTAATGGGCAGAGAGGAAAATTGAAAACATCCTAGATACTGTCCATGTTAAGATACATCGTGCAGCTGTGAGACAGCTTAATGGATCAAGTTCTGAAGAAAACTTAGGGCAATAAGGTGGTTCCCAAGCTGAAGACTGTACCACTTAAAGTGGTATTGAAATTCAGTTTCTATTAGAAGTACAGTGAAAACAATTTGCGTATCTGTCAGTGAAAAAGCTTGGGAACTGTAGGGCTGGGCTACAGCTTGTGACAACAGCCACAGTTATTGTCAGGAGCACTTTCTTAGACTTAGGAAACATTATCTGCAAAATCGAAGGATGGAAATTTTTAATTCCTCTGAGTTTAAGTTTGTGGTGACTGGGAGTTTCAAGCTACTCCGGGGTTTAAATGCTTAAACTGGAAATTAGCTGATACTTTAAAATCTAAGTCCTTCAGTAGATTTAAAGTTTATTCCAGGGTCCTTACAAAGAAGCCATTCTTCTTGGGAGGATTATGTATTGATTTTATGACAATAAAATAACATATCACAGGCTGAAACTGCATCATCTGTGTTGGTGTTTGTACTTAATTCTTAATCATCTCCCTAGTGTGCATTCAAAGATTCAGAGGTCTGTTTGATAACAAGTAACATAGCCCTTTCATTTAAATAGGAAATCTTACTTCCCCTGTTTTTGTTTTTGGTTTTGTTTTAGAGCCCTGAAAAGCATCCCAAGCCATGTAATGAAGCTGATTCATGTAAAGGAGAAACAACATCCCTGTACATAGAATCTTTTCATGTTAGTCCACAAACAAGTAAGCATACTCAGCAAACAAGTACAGTTTGCTTTTGTATTTTATGTTTGAGGGTGTCTTAGAGGATGTCAGATGAATAGTGCTCAGTAATATTCATCTATTACCAAGGTATCCAGTCACTAGTACACTATTGCAGTATATGTAGTCTGTGCTTAGAAAACAGCTGCAGTTTGGTTTATGATGTTTAAACTAGACTAACTTCAAAATGAATAATCTAAGTTATTCATGAAAAAGTAGAGTTTTCCAGAAATGTTTGTTATTTGAAAAAGTGCAGTGAACTTAGTGAATATCTTTCAGACTGCATTGTTGAACTACAATTTAAAACTATCTGCAGTAAAATGTAAAAGTAAAATACTTTTCTTATGTAAAATACTTTTAATTTTTAGTAGAACTAAAAATTCTATGCAGACAGACTTCAGGGTTTATTTGTGATTCTGATGGGCAGCTTTTCTGCTAGGCAAGCCATGTAGACCTTGGCTGTTTGAAGGAATTCCAAATAAGTCTCCATCCTGAGCTCTCTTCTGAAATTTTACACCTCCCTCTAGTAATGGATGTATTGGATCGTCTTGTTTTGTAGATGTGTTCTTCCAAGCCAAAAAAAAAAAAAAGAGGCCATGGGGCCATGGAAAACAGATTATACAAACACTCATTTTTTGTAGCGTATGTTCTTTCCAAATCTTGTCCTTTCATGTTCCTGTCAAATACTCGTTGTATATGTATTACTATTCTGAATATTGGGACATAAGCCTTTCATTATTTATTAATCTGCATAGCAGTATGACAAACCAGTTTAATCTGGAAAATCAACTAATAGTTTAGGGTTTGTTCCTGCAAGTTGTCCCTTGGGCCTCTCCCCTGCAGAGAGCCCTATTCAATTAAAAATAAGCCTAAATAGATGTGACATTTTGTTGTATTCCAGCCTTTTTTTCTTCTATTTGCTGCTTTGGCCAAAAGCTTATTAATAACATTAAATGATAACAGACACAAGGAATACGGAAGTCACAGTCTGTTATATGTGCTATAAATATTCCTTCTACAGAAAGGATTTCCTTTTTTTTTCCCTATAGAAACAACTTTGTTAAGGAATGCAGCACTAATTGAATCAACATCTGCTTACATTTCCAAGCCAGTGGAGAAAGTTCTATTAGATAAAGTTGAAGTTATAACGGGAGAAGAAGCAGAACACAATGTATTACAGGTGTGTATTTCAGAAAGTCCTGGTGGTGAGCAGTTTTGTTATTGAAAAGAACATCTAGATCTATTACAGATTGCAGCAATCAGAACATCAGTTTATATTTTATTTTATTTTATTTTTTTAAGATATATCTCTGCTAATTTATTTTTCCACAGGCTGAAAATTTTCGTATCTGTTCATTCTGTAGTCCCTTTCACTAAGTGATGGTTTCAAAACTTAATTCTGCAGTTGTATATTACAAGCATCTTTACAGTATGCCAGCACTAACTGAAACATCAAAATTGAAAGTAAATGAAGATTTTTTTTTAATAATAAAACTTTTTAAAAATGTTATCAAAGTAATTCGTTTTATAATTCATCTAAAACATTAATTATCTTTCTCACCTAGCAGGATGCATTTTGCTGTTCTTCATCTTTAAACTGGTATTTTCTCAGACAATAACAAAGATGTATAGGGTTTAAAAAATCTTAAAATTGAGAGTTACATAGTTTTAGCATTGATGAAATCTATCAGAACATGGAAGTCTTATTCTTTGCAGGGTAGTACTGTCTTAGTAGTACTGGTATCCTTGTATACTGGACTACATAATGTTTTTAATGAGAGAGGTAATAGGTTGGAACAGTTGCAACAAATTCAGCTGTGTTAGTGGATATCACAGCTGGAGTTAATGAAGACAAAATAATTGAAAAAGTAAACTGACATTCATGCTGAACGTTTTCAAAGACTAGCATGAAGTTTAGTACATGCCAGGGACTCATTTCATTTTAAGTAATAATGATGTATCTATAAAACTGTCCTGTATACAGACATACTAATGTATTTAAAGCTGTATTGGAAGGTTTAAAAACATAAAGTTTTAGAACCAGTAGAGTTAACGCTGGCTGGCAATTTCCATCATGTATTTCTCTTCCAGATTAACTGCAAGCTCTTCGTATTTAATAAGCTTTCTTTAACCTGGATTGAAAGAGGCAGAGGATCTCTCAGGCTTAATGACACTAGCAACAAATGTGGAATGTTGCAATCAAGGCTAAGTAAGAATTAAATAGCAAAGTAACACATGCATAAGACACTAAATAACTTACTCTATTGCTGCCCAGAATCAAGTTCTCTCAGGACATTTAAAACTCAGTAGCTAGTTTTATTTAAGTCAACTTGCTGAGCGTGTTTTTATCACCTACGACTGAGACATTGCCTTGCCTGGGCATTTTCACTCAGTTTTTGCAGTCAGGCATATTACTGTTGTTAGGTTCTGTGTGTTTCTACTGCAATGTATCTTTAGCTCAGTCACGAGTCTGACAGTTCTCTCTTTGTTGATTCTTCTTTTCCAGGAGCACTGTTTCAAGTCAATTCTGGAATGTTGTTTTTACTGTGCTGTCATTTTTATATTGCATTGCACAGTTTCAGCAGGTTATTTGCTCTGCATTCCAAATGTATTAAAGAAACTGATATATTTTGGTATTTAAAAATAATTTTAAAATAATATCTAACAACATCAGGTTTTAGACCAAATTAAAAGGAGTAATTCATAAAAATATTAGTTGTATAGAAGTGCTGGAAAAAACTGCTGCGATAAAAAAGGAAGATAATTCCAATTACTTATATAAATCTTCTTATTTTAGTTATGCGAAATCAAGGCAGCTTGAAACTGATTCTCAACACCAGACTTTGGGATCAAATGGTAATACAAAGAGCAAACAGAAAAAGCGTGTGCTTCACTGCAACAGACCAAGAGGACCACTCCATTCAAGTATTTCTAATTCAGGTAATCAAAAGATAAAAACCCACCCAAATTCTCATGTCATCTAAGATTCTGAAGATTTGCTGAGGCTTTGGTTTTAGCAAGTAGCATTTTATACTCTGTCAGGCTGTGCTTAGCCTAGCTTTTGTATAGCATTTATTACGATATGAGTTAGCACTGCTATCCGTTGGTACTTCAAAAAAGGGTGTGAAGATGTTATTATTGCCTTAGGACAGCCATTTCCAAACTCTGGCACACATACCACTGATGGAATCAATATTAATCCACAGTGGTATGCAACACTTCCTGTTTTTTACAGAAACATTTGTAAGTAACCTAAGTGCAAGGCTGCAGCTTTCTGATGTGGTTCTAGACACAGTGCTTGCAACTCTTCTTATGCTTGACCAACCCGATAAGCTTCTATAATGAAATGAGCAGCCTGATGGATGAGGGGAGAGCAGTGGGTGTTGTTTTCCTGGACTCCCGTATGACCTTTGACTCTATCCTCCATAAGAAACTCAAAGAGAAGCTGTTGATGTATGGGCTGGAGGAGCAGACAGTGAGGTGGATCAAAAACTGGCTGAACAGCCAGACCCAGAGGGTAGTAGTCAGTGTCGCAAAGTCTAGTTGGAGTCCAATAATGATTGGAGTACCTCAGGGATCAATAACATGTCCAGCCTTGTTTAACATCTTTGTTAATGATCTGGATGATGCAGTAGAATGCACCCACAGTAAACACACAAAATGGGGGGAGTGGCTTACTCACCAGAGGACCCCACAGCCACCCAGAGGGACCTCAACAGGCTGGAGAGGTGGGTTGACACCTGTCTCGTGGAATCCAACAAGAAGAAGAGAGCCCTGCACCTGGGGAGGAACAACCCGAGGCACCAGTATGTGCTGATAGCTACCCAGCTGGAAAGCATCTCTGCAGGAAAGGATCTAGGAGTCCTGGTGGACACCAAGTTGAACATGAATCAGCAACATGTCCTTGCTGCTAAGAAGGTTCATTGTATTCTTGACTGCATTAGACCAAGTATCTCCAGCAGGTCAAGAGAGGTGATCCTTCCCCTCTGCTCGGCACCGATGAGGCCACATCTTGGTGTACTGTGTCCACTTATGGGCCCCCTGGTACAAGAGAGACATGGACATATTTGAAAGAGTCCAATGGAGGAACACCAGGATGATCAAGGAACTGGAACACCTCTCCTGTGAGGAAAGACTGAGGGAGCTGAGACTGTTCATCTTGGAGAAGGGGAGGTTTGGGAGAGGATCTTATCAACGTCTATAAATACCTGAAGGGAGGATGCAAAGCAGACAGAGTCAGGCTCTTTATTACTCCAACAGACATTGGTCACAGCCAACACGGGTTCACAAGGGGAAAGTCCTATTTAATGAACTTAATTTCCTTTTATGACGAGGTCACCCATCCACTTGACCGAGGGAAGCCAGTTGATGTAATCTTTTTGGATTTCAGCAAAGCTTTCAATACTGTTTCTCACAATATCCTTCTGGACAAAATGTCTGGCATACCACTAGACAAATATGTAACGTGATGGGAGAGCTGTTGGCTGACAGGTCAGACTCACATGGTTCTACTAAATGGAGTTCAGTTTCAGGTTTCTTGATCATGGGAAGGTCTATGTGACACCAGGCATACTGACTCCTGATGTGGAACACTTTTCTCTGAGTGGGAAAAAGATTTTTGCCCAGGAGTTAGCAAGGCTGATTTATAGGACTTTAAACTAGATTTTAAGGAGGAAAGGGACAAATCCAGACCCACCAGTGATAAGCTACGGGACTGCACGCCAACATTATAGGAACTACATGCTAGTGAGGCACTTCAGTCTGCTGCACAAGGGGATGAGTTGAATGAAGGACATCTGAGATGTTTCTATACAAACACGTGCAGCATGAGAAACGAGCATTTCAGCTCCCTGAAATGCTTGTATACTAATGCGCGTAGTATGGGAAACAGACAGGAAGAACTGGAGATCTGTGTGCAGTCACAAGGCTATGATCTCACTGCAGTCCTGGAGACACGGTGGAATAGCTCACATGACTGGAATGCTGTCATGGAAGGCTATGTGGTTTTTAGAAATGACTGGCCAGGAAGGCAAGGTGGAGGCGTTGCTCTTTATATGAGAGAGAGCAACTGGAATGTGTGGAGCTCTGCCTAGGGGTGGATGTAGAGCAAGCTGAGAGGTTATGGGTAGGGATTAAAGGGCAGGCTACCGTGGCTGATACTGTTACGGGTGTTTGTTACAGGCCGCCTGATCAGGAAGAGGAGGTAGATGAAGCCTTCTTCAGACAGCTCCAAGTAGCCTCTCAGTCACAAGCCCTGGTTCTCATGGGGGAATTCAACCACCCTGATATCTGCTGGAAAGGCCACAGACAAATGCAGTCCAGGAGGTTCCTGGAGTGCACTGATGACAACTTTTTGACACAGATGGTTGAGAAGGCAACAAGGAGAGGTGTGCTGCTGGACCTTTTAGTAACAAATGAGGAAGGACTAGTTGGAGATGTGAGGGTCGGGGGTAGCCTTGGCTGCAATGACCATGATATGGTGGAGTTCAGGATCTTGTGAGGAGGAAGCATGGCAAAAAGTAGGATTGCAACCCTGGACTTCAGGGTAGCCAACTTTGGCCTCTTCAGGGATCTACTTGGAAGAATCCCATGGTTCCCCTGGAAGGAAGGGGGGTTCAAGACAGCTGGTCAAGCATCACCTCCTCCAAGCTCAAGATTGATGCATTCCTATGAGCAAGAAGGCAAGCAAAGGGGGCAGAAAACCTCCATGGAGGAGTAGGGAGCGCCTAGCAAAGCTCAAACAGAAGGAAGTTTACATCATGTGAAAAAAAGGCCACTTGGGAGGAATACAGGGACGCTGTCAGAGTATGCTGGAATGTGACAAGGAAGGCCAAGGCCCAATTGGAATTAAATCTGGCAAGGGACGTCAACGACAACAAGAAGGGCTTCTTCAAATCCATCAGTAGAAAAAAGGAAGATGGGAAGATGTCAGCCCACTTTTGAATGGTGTGGATGCCCTGGTGAAAAAGGATACAGAGAAGGCAGAGTTGCTGAATGCCTGTTTTGCTTCAGTTTTTACTGCTAAATTCAGCCCTCAGGAATCTCAAACCCTGGAGACGAGAGGAAGTCCAGAGAAAGGAGGACTTTCCCTTGGTCAAAGGGGATAAGATCAGAGATCATTTAAGCAAACTTGGCATCCACAAATCCATGGGCCCCAATGGAATCCACCCACGGGTACTGAGGGAGCTGTCTGATGTTATTGCTAGGCCACTGTCCATCATCTTTGAAAGGTTGTGGAGAACAGGAGAGGTGCCTGAGGACTGGAAGAAAGCCAGTGTCACTCCAGTCTTCAAAAAGGGCAAGAAGGAGGACCCAGGCAACTACAGGCCAGTCAGCCTCACCTCCATCCCTGGAAAGGTGATGGAGCAGCTTATCCTGGAGGTCATCTCCAAGGATGTGGAGGATAAGAAGGTGATCATGAGTTGTCAGCATGGATTCACCAAGGGGAAGTCATGCTTAATTCCTCCTAAGTGTGGTAGATCAGAGAACTGATCTGTTTTTTGATGTTGTTATTTGCTTGTTAGTTTTTTAGCTTTATTTTATTCATCCGAATTGCAGTGCTGGCGCAATGGTGGTCACAGAAAGGAGTCAGAGTAGGTTTGGAGGCAAGTCCATCCCTCTTAGCAGAAGCTTGAGTTTACCCTAGGTTAAAGTGACAGAACTCTTGACTTTTGAATGAATAATTTGAAAGCTACAGATAGAAACAATTAGACTGAATAAGCTGGCTTTTCATATTTATGACCCTGCATTTCCTAAAAAGACATGTTGTCTTGAGAGCTCAGATTTGGCCATTGGGAATGTCATTTGATGTTGGGAAACCTGAACAATTCTGAACTGCTTTCTTCTTTGTTTCGCTGCATGGAGAGAACTGTTCTCTGCTGCAGGTCTGGGTAGCACAGAGACCCTGATCAGCTGCTGCTTCACAATATGCATAGCTTTTCTACCTGTGCCCATTGAAAGTTGTCATTCCAATACAAATGAAAGCTATTTCTTGCTATTGCCGAGCGATACAGATAGAAATTACTCCACATGATGCACAGAAGTGGAAAATCAGGCTACAAAAGACAATGTGCATTCACTTAGCCTCTGGTAGATTATTTGCTTTACAAGAATGTATGATGGAATCTACTAGTACTTCTGATCGTACCAAAATGCAGTGCTTTTGGGGAACAAAGCCATTTTCTGTAGTTTGTAGTTAGTCCCCCAGCATTCAAAATTATAATATTACATGTGAGAGCATTCATGTCTACATCTTTCCTTTGGTATCTATTTATGAAATGATTGTCCCACATTTTTTCTCATTCTTTTTTTTAAAATCTTTAATACTATATTTGTGGGCTGTTTTCCATTCATACTGTCTGCCCCCACTGTTCCACGAGGCAGCAAATTTTAGAATTTCATTACTCTGAAAATATGTACCTGCTTTTATGTTTTATACTGATGTCCTACTGCTTTCATTAAGTGTACCCCTGTGTATTTATTGTGTAGACTGGTGTACAGCTGTACCATATTTAGTTTATCCACTATTTTTATAATTTTTAAACTTTAGTTATATTTCCTTTTATACCTCTTCAGACTGAAGAGTTTCAACTCTTCAGATGCACCAGTCCCTTGATCATTTTTGGTGTCCTTCTCTGTACCTTCTTTAATTCTATTATATCCTTGAGATGTGACTGGAACAAAATGCGGTACTCAGGACATGACTGCTCAAAATGTTGCTGTCTAGTTCTCAATACCCTTCTTGGTGACGCACTTCTGTTCAACAGTAGGAGCACAGTTCATGGTGTCTTTAAATTATATAATCAGGAATATTTTTTTGTAGTTAGGTTTTAAAAGTCTTATTTATTCTGTAAACCAAAATGCAAATACATGTATTAATATTTCAGTGCTTTGTTACTTCTAGACTTACATTCAAGAATTTTCTGGAATATCAAACATTCAGTACAAACTGAACCATTCTTTGCAGGGAATCATCTTTAAGTTTCTTGTGATTATAGATAAAATAATCAACAACTCCATATTATAAAACTCTGACTACTTAGAGAAATATGACCTTCTTTGTATTTAAAGTTATTTTCTGAAATTAATTACTGTGAATCTGACATGATTTTGATTTAAAAGGAAAAAAAAAAAAAAGATCTTATACTACTTCTGAAAATTTATCATCTTTTCTGTAAAAAATAGGATTTCTTCTCGGTTACTTTTGATTGTATGGATTTTATTTTTTGCAGGCAAGCTCAAAAGATGCTGGGTATCTGTATGTGGCAATACATCACCGCCTTGTGGCATTGAGAAGCTTTGCTGAGCAAGAACCAGAAGCTAACCAAATAGACATAGAGTCAGAAATAGCTTTTCAGCCATTAACCTGCGACAGTGATGAAGATGATGAAAAAATAACTCAAGTGAGCAGCAGTGGATCTGGTAAGCAGAATTTTTACTGGGAATGTTGTAATTCTTCTGTTGTGATTTTTTTTTCTTTTTTAATTTTAAGCAATAAAATTGTACTTTTTTTTTCTGAATATAGCTTTCATCAAAGTTTTCATTATAGATACCCATTTCCAAGTAGATGAGGATAATTCCTTGTAGCTTATTGCTGTTACAATACTAGGTTTTGCTAGACCAAGCAAAAAATATTTATTCTATAAATAGAATAAAATTTTTATTCTATAAATAGAATAAAATAATTCATTTGGAAGGGACCTGTGAAGATCATTGAGCCCAACTGCTTGACCAATTCAGAGCTAAACAAAAGTTAAAGCACATCATAGAGGGCACTGTTGAAACATCACTTGAACACTGACAGGCATGGGGCATCAACAACCTCTCTAGGAAGCCTCTTCCAGTGGTTGGCCACCCTCATGGTAAATGAAATGTTCCTAATGTTCAGTCTGAACCTCCTCTGGTGGAGCTTTGTGCTGTTCCCGCACATCCTGTGATTGATTCCCAGGGAGAAGAGACCGGCATCTCCCTCGTCACTTCCCCTGATCAGGAAGCTGCAGAGAGCAATGAGGCCACCTCTGATCCTCCTTTTCTCCAGACTGGACAACCCAAGTGTCCTTAGACTCTCCTCACAGGACATGTCTTCCAGCCCTGATACCAGCTTTGTTGTCCTCCTCTGGATGCTTTCAAACATCCTATTTATATTGTGGAGCCATGAGCTGCACCTGATATTCAAGGTGAGGCCGCACCAATGCTAAGTTTAGTGGGAGAATCACCTCTTTTGGCTGGCTGGCCATGCTGTGTTTAATGCACACCAAAATGCAGTTTGCCCTCTTGGCTGCCAAGGCACGCTGCTGGCTCACAATGAGCCTGCTGTGGACCAGCACCCCCAGATTTCATCCTGCTGAGCTGCTCCCCAGCCACTCATCTCCCAGGATGTACCTGTGTCCCATTGCTCTATCCCAGGTACAGCACTCTGCATTTTCCTTTGTTGAATTTCCTGCCATTAATTATCACCCAATGTTCCAATCTACCTAGATCCCTATGCAAGGCCTCTTGTCCTTCCAGGCAGTCAGCAGCACCTCCCAGTTTAGTATCACTGGCAAACCTGCTGTTGATGCATTCCACTTCTGCATCTAGATCATTGATAAAAATGTGGAGCAGCACTGGCCCTAGAATTGAGCCCTGGCGAACACCACCAGTGATCATCTGCCAGTATCTACTTTGCTTTATAGCAGTGGAATACTCTTTTGATAGTTAAGAAATTTTAATATTGTCAATCCTTATCTAAAGACTTCTTCAGTACATTTCAGTAGAAATGACTAGAGGTTCTGAGGTACTTATTAATTCCTTGTAACAACTACTTGTCTATGAGACTTGTGGGTCAAGATTTACACACCAGTTTTGGCACCTTTTTTCAACATAACAAGAATGTAGGCTTCTCAAAGTGAAGAGTGCAGTTAAAACAGGACATAAGGGGCAAGCTGACAGTCCTACTCTAGAAACTGTTAGTACAGCCCACTGCAAGGCTGGGGTTGTATTTGCATAAAGCAAGGCAAAAACAGCTGTCAGACTTAGAAGCTCTTCTATCTTAGCAGAACACAAAACAAATTTCTGTGGCAAATTCACTCACTTGTGCCAAACTGCTATTGATGCACAAGCTGCCAATTGTGTTGTTTTCTCATAGGACTACAGCAGGCATATTTGAGTTGCTCATATCATTAGTTTCCCTCTTTAAGTAACATACTGTCCTTATATTATAAACTACCCCTTTTAAAAGTAGTCAACAAAAATCAAATCATGCACAAGTAACAGCTATGATTGACCATTTTCTTAAGGAAACAAATAAGCCTTTTTTCCCTTTTGGCAAATGTAGTTTACAGTGCTTGTTCCCATGGTCAATTGTTATTTAACTACATTTCAGTAGCATTTAGTGCTCTAAACAAAGCATGATTCTCTTACACAACATTTTCTCACAAATACCTTCATTCTTTTTAGGAAATGTAAAATTGTTGGCTTTGAGAACTCTCTGGATTGCTCCCAGATAATCAAACATACCCTCCATAATTCCTAAATAGTTTCTCCTAAATAGTTTCTGTTGACTTTACAAAGAGTCTGGTAACTTGAAAACTCTAGATGAAAATTAATTCCTTTCCAGAATTACTCTGATAAGAACTTTTTGTTCTTTTAGGAAAAAAAAAAAAAAGAGGTGAAAGGGAGTGTCAAAGCAGTTTAGAAGCACAGATTTACAAGTTAAATATTTATTTTGACTTGCAGAGACTTTTGATACAAATATTCAGATGGCAGCCAGCAAACAGATTCTGAGATATGAGTGTCAGGTGCTCATGAGTGTCAAACCCTTTAGTTTAAGCTTCTATCTTTGATGTATGTCCAAACAATTACTCACAGCAGTTCTGACAATCCATTTCAAGTACTTTCTGGACGACTTCTGTCATTCTCTCCTTATCTCTTCTATTATTTTCAGAGCCATGAAGTTTTAATTTTGCATAAATTTCAGTTACTGGTATCCAAGTCACACTTCACACGCAGACATTAACATCTTGCACATGCCTGTCCCTGGAACTCCCATTTCCAAAAGAAGAAAAATATATACATCATGGCTTTTTGAGCAGGGCATGGTCAGTTTTTAATACCAGCACAGAAACATGCATTTGGATGCAACAGATCAGATCCTGTGTATTTAAGAGCATTTGATTAAGATCCTGCATGCTTTCATTTTCATTGTAGTATGTGTGCAAATGTCTCCTTATTTTTATTGATGCAACTCATTTTCAGAGATTGCCTCTCCTTTAGACTGCTATAAAGGTTAGGAAGCGTAACTTCTCAATGACTGTTTCATTACAAGAAATAAGAGTAGAAAGTATGCCTAGACTTTTATTTCATTCTATTTTACCTGTTTTGTCTGAGGAAGTAACAACAGTTCTCCCTTTTCCTTAATATAAGCGATTTCCTTCTTGTTAAACAGAAGTAGCATAGTTTCCCAGATCATGCCATATGTTTCATGACACTGCAGAAGACATGAAAAAATAGATCAAAACTATCTGTAGTGAAAAAGACCGAAGAAAAACTGGTTCTATATGTGTGCAAGAATTTTTTTACATACAGAATTATACCATATACCACTATACCATCCACAGGACATTAACAAAGTATAAGGACACTGTATTGTAGGAAAGGTATTTATTTCTACCATTTTACATATTCACTGTTTACATCTATTCCAATATATTCAAAATTCTTAATTGAATTGCCTTACTTTCAAGTAGAGATATTGTTTTCATAAGCTCCATAAATAATAAGTTTATTTACCTGATATTTTTATCAGCTTGTATTTCACTAGTCACAACTTGGATACTTTCACCAGCAAATTGCTTTTTAAATCTAAATGAAGAGAAACAGACAATTCATCTATCTTTAAACAGATTTTTAGAGTGGTTGGGATCAATCACTCTCTAGGAAGTATTTATCTTTTCCCACTAACTACAAAATGAGTTAAGGAGATGAATTTAGACTAGACAGCAAACTTCTAGGCTGACCAAAGTCAGACAAATCTCTTCTTCCATTTCTTTCATTGCAAATTTATTTCTCTGCTAAATATTTTCACTAGGTTTGCTTCAAGTTATCTTTGTAATAACTAGCTGAGGAAAGCTCAGCAGAATTCTTCATTATACATATGAAAAAAAAATCTCACCAAATAATTTAACAGATAAAATGATGCAAAATACTGGTATGACAAGGCATGAATAACTGGAACTAGAGTACTCCATTCTGAGGGAAATGCTTCTGCCTCCTTGAGAGTTGCATGACTCTCCTTTTTTTTTTTTTTTCCCCTGGAATTTGTAAACCTTACATTATTTGCTGTATGGAAGATCTTCAGCAAACAGAATGGGGAATGCCACTTAACCATGCATACAGAATAGCCTAGTGAAGGAGATTGGTCACCTTGTAGGCAACAAGGTAAACCTGAGCCCTGTGGATATGGAGGATTTAGCACCCAGTAGGTGTTCTGCAATGAGTGAGTGATTGTGCAAACTGTTGCCAATTACTCCTCTGTCTTCACTAATAGATCTCAAACATCTGTTTGGGATTTTTCTGTGTGTTGGCAGACCTGTGTCAGGTATCTGTGCAGATACAGTCTTAGAAAACAGCTGTTTTCTAAGCCCATTGACTACAGGCTGTTAGTTTCAGCACGTGGGAATACAGAGTCACTCTGCTTGTGTGAAACTAAGTTGTGTTTTTGCAGTAGAGAACTAATTTTCTGTATTCCAAGGTAGTTGTGTAGTCATAACAAGGAGAAATGCTAAGTAGATAAGTGAACAGTAGAAGGCCTCACTGTTCCAAAATAAGGTAGAAGCTTGAGAAACACAGGATGAGCAGTGTGAGAACAGTAAAACGAAGATCACAAGTTCTCAAAACATAAGAAAGGAGAAATTAAAGGGTTGAAAAAAAAAAAAAAATTGTACATATATGGTATAGAGGAGCATCGAATAGCTTGTGAACCTGTAGTACTCAGCCAGTGAGGAAAAAGGGGAGGTGATCAGGCGTCAGGTAATAGGGAATAAAAGGTTATGATTTGTTTACTAAAATGTGCTCCTGATTGACAGGACACCCACCAGTGCAGTCGCGAATAAAATAGCTTCACAGAAGATCCTGTCTGAAGAAAATGATTTGAGATTTTTCTCACACGCTGATATGAATAAACGCCATACAATAGTTACTAGATAGATGGTTCTCTAACTTAGGCACCATATCTTTTGCAGGGTGCCTACCTGTTTCCACTGGGCACAAGCAACGTACCTATGTCAGGCTCACGAAGTCAGCCAGCCAGAACATGCATCTGTTATTTAGGACCAAAACTTCTCAGCCTGCCATTGGTAGCAGGTGATCTGAAGTCATTATTTAGACCCCATAGTCACTAAGATGTCTTTGAAAATATTACTTCTTACTTCTGATACTTCTAAGAGTTTTTTCTGTGTTTTCTTCATAGCTGTCAAGAAGATTCCATCCTTGCTCCAGAAAGATGCATTTTGTTTACATTTATAAACAGGTGCTGATCCTATCATGGTCATCAGAAATGGTGGAAGGTCCTTAAAGTGTTGTAACTGTATTAGGATTTAGAAAGAACTGTTATTCTTTGGGAGGTGTAACGTGTTTCTTTCACAGAGTTGTATAAAATGTCAGTAGTTATTAGTACAACTGGGATACGTGGGATAGCACTTCTGTCCTTTCTCTTTTATGATCTTGCAGGAATTAATTTATGAGGATTTGCATCCCCGATGGAAAACAGAGAGGCTGGAAAAGTGTATGTGAGGGATAAGGATGAGAGTTATCACTAGGCACAGAAACACTCTATGAGTTAGGCCTTACACTGTACCTTACCATTAATCTATTTAAAGTTTCTCCTAAATTCATTCTGATTGTGGGATCCTCTCTTTTTATTGAATTGTCTTCTCTTTCCTGGCATGGAATTTTCTTTTAGACTTTCTTAGGTGGAATTCAAAGATGCTGGTGTCTACGACTAGGTAGGTCTCAAGAAGTCTACCTGTACATAGCCTTAGGAGAAATCCAAACTGTGTGGAGACATAGTGTGTCCTGTGTGGATCCACCAAGAATCACATGGATTTTGAAGACTAGTGGTGTTGAGAGCAGAACAGTATCATGTCACAAAAGTACAACCTTCGTTTTATTATAGAGAAGTTTTCTAGTCCACTATACATATACCTATTATATCGGCCTCACTATGATTCTGTCATCTACTGGTGTTTATAAAGACTAAAATTGTTAAGAGAGCTTTTTTTTTTTTTAAAAAAAAAAAAAGTAAAATACTTTTTAAAGAAACTACTGTTCAGCAACATCATAGGAACTCCTGAAAAACCTACCTCTGTTTGATATTTTTGTCAATTTAAATTCTTACCTTGTGCTAAAATTAAGATTCCAAATCATTAATCTAACACACATACACACACAATAGATACTGATTAAAAAAAAGCAGAGGAGTAGTTAAGAATTAACTTATTTGTTGGAGTTCAAGTTTCTTTATTCTTTGAAGTGGATATGAGTAACACCTAAAAAAATACTGGAAGAGGCAACTCTCTGATTGGCTTTAAATGATGACATATCAGGAAAGGGGAAGGAGAAATCAAATGTAATGTTTCTGAAAAATTGAAGGCCTTTCAGATCACCTGTAAGAAGTTTAAAACTTTTAATAATTGTTTAGAAGTGGCCAGATGAAAGCAATTTATAAACATAGTAAGATAGTGATATGCATCTGACATCAGCTGTAAAGACTTTTTACAGATTAGTAATAGTCCTATAGATTACCCACCACAGACACCCTAGGGTACTTTATCATGACCAGTGAGTTACTTGTAGATATGCCAGATTTTTCAGTTTACTGAGCACCTATTACAAAGTGTTAAAAACATCAAATTACTTAAGACAATATTCCCCTTACAGGGCAAGTTGTTTTGTATCCCAGATGCACTGTCATATCAAGACACCCGAATCTTTAGTGCTCATGTGCTCATCTTTATTGGCATGGGGAGTCACAGGATTCATTCACTATTCACATGCTCAAATATTTGTGAATAATACTGTGTTATCTTGTTAGATATTTACCTAAACCAGGAACTGATTGTATCCAAACTTTAACCTACTGCTTTGGTATTATGAAACACCAGTTTGTTTCAAAATGTGAATACACTCAAATAAGCAAGGTTTTTAAAAATTCTATTTCAGATCACTCTAGATGGAACCGCAGGCAGCCTGTAGTCTGCTCATGAAAGCTACCACACAGCAACAACAGCACCACTGGGAACTCATCTTCCCTAAATGCCTAAGATGTCTCATCAGAATCTGGAGGAATTAAATCAGATGAATTTTGCTCTGTCATTTTTAAGCACAGATTAATTTTAGAGACAGCTTAAATTCAATATATTGGGAAAGAACTTGAAAGGCACTTTAGAGGATTCCAGTCAGCCTGCTTTGCACTGAGATAAGAATGACATGATGGCATCCAGTATTCAAGAGTTGTTAAAAAGGCGTCAGGTTTTATAATTAAATATACTTTGATGCGTTATTAAAATAAGGAATATTATAGGGAATCAAATCTTATTCATCATATTGATGGATAAAAACATATAACCATTAAATAATAAAATACCTGAAAATTTGTTTTTGTCTTTTATTTAAAAGATACATTTTGAAGACTATAAATTAGGCATCACTGAAAACATTTATTTAAAATTGTCTGGTAATATTCAGCACCTCATTTGTAAGTACATACAAGCAGAATTGTGAGTGGCAGTTCAGCGTGACAAAGGCCAATAGAAATCAAAATTCATAACTAAGCAAGTGGAGTTTTGTTTGTACGTTTTAAATATGTGGAGTTGTAGACTGGTTGTAGAATTTTGCTAAAGGGCAAAGAACCAATATCTGCTTTTACACCCATGAGCACCAGGAGGACTGAACACGAAGAACAGTAAACAGAAGTTATTGGGGGCATCTGAGCTTTAAAATCTGTAAGTGTATCTGTTCGCACTTAGGAACCGTTCTGCTTGCTCAGAACAAGCACTGTTAACAGTCCATCTGATATACACAAATAAATGCCTAGACAGTATAACTAGAGATCTGCATAAAATCTTGTATATGCTTATCTGAGATTATTTATGCTTTATTATTAGCTGCAGATATCCCTAAACAGCATCTTGTATTGAGTTGAATATATTACCCAGTCAAATATTTGCAATAATCCAAACAGTGCCAAAGACCCAATCACTTTGCAAAAGTGATCCCACAAACTGCTGCTCACTACCCAACCATTCTCAAGAAGAATTAGAAAAATCAATTCTCTGTAAAGCCACCTGTGAATTAAGACTTTCCAGATCCTTCATAAGCCTATGTACAGTGCAGGAACCATTTAATGCCCCGTGCTTTCTATTCTTTCCACCAACAGATAAAGAAGGTGTCTGTAAACATTCTGCTGCAACTCTGCTGACTTGTATCTTGTTGGTTACCAAATACTATTTCCTGGTCATTCTCAGAGCTGAAAAATAGTTCTGAATACCTGAAGACCTTTTAGTTAAGAAAGCTGTAATGATTTCTCAGCCTTAAAAGCTGCGTCATACCTGAAGACTCAAGTTTTAATTTAGTCTTGCCATCTGAACATAAATGTATGAAGTTGGAAGAATTCCAGCTTCCTGAATTCTCATTGCCCTGTCAAGATTAGCATCCAGATGAAGCTGAATTAGCATCTGGATTACCCTGAGTCTTAAATAGCTGGCCAAAATTAGCACTTGTCTGACAGCTGGATGACAGAAAGCTTGAGTGGGACTAGACTTTTGCCTTCAGGAAAAGGAAAGTCCTTCACTACAGAACATTTGTCTCAAATGGTGAAGCACTGGAACTCTTCAACTCTTCAGTTTGCCGGTAACAAAAATGTTCTTTCCACGACTAGGTGTACATTGTGTCCCTTTCTGTCAGCCTCACTCCTGACCACAACAGTATTTCCATCACTGACCTTCATATTTCATTGCTGCAACTCATGCTCAGGAGCTAAGCTCCATGTTATAAAAACCAGCAGTTGTAAAAATCAGCAGTTCCACGTATTTAGCAACAGGTCACAGTGAGAACTTTGCCCTGGAGTTCAGCTGGTTATGCACTGAAAGTAGAGATTGATTTCAAAATCTGCCCCAGTAATCAAAGCGTTCCATGAAATTGAGTGTAAGCACCAGAGTGCCATGATACCCCACAACATCTAAATTCTACGACTGCTATAATATTGGGAAATAAGGAGCATTCCAGAGCAGGTGCAACAGAATTTTTCCAGACAAAGGACTTAAAACATTATAATTTGCTCTCACAGCATAAGGAACAAAGCTTATGATCAGTCACAAATAAACTCTCTTCTGAGCTGCCTTTTCTCAAGATCTTATTATACAAGTATGCACACACATGCACATGATCACACACACAGATTTAAAAATGAAGCTATATCTCCTACAAGCTGAGGAGGAAAAGAGATATTTAAATATTGTGAGGAGTTTGGATTCTGTGGTAATAGAAGACATAAATAAATATACATGCAGACATATTTATGGTATGAATTTTTACACTTTATATCCTAATGCATTATTTATTCTGTTTTGTCTCATTGCACTAAGTTTCATTGTTTCTCAAGACTGAAAGTATGCTAATATGTAATATATCGATTTGGGTTTGGAAATATAAAGTTTGTCACTTTATGACTGCTGGAGCAACAATTTATATACCTAAGTAATAAACAATTTTCTTACAGCTTTAATTTCCATCTAACTAGTTGTCTTATTGTGTGTCCAAATCAGAGCTTCCTACAGACTGTTCATACCCACTATTTCTAGCCTGTTTTCCTAAGGAAAGATTAAAACAACTGTATACCCTACCCATCTGTCTCTCAGAGCTACTTTGAGCCCAGTTGAGTTTTGGAAAAATTTGCCAGGAGGTACAGTACAAAGCTCCAAGACAATTTAAGTTACTCATGAAAAATGGCAGTTTTAGGGTGACACAACTCAGACAGCAGTATCCTTTCAGGAAACAGTCTCGGGGTAAGCTTGGTTTTATTTTCTGTGAGGCTTGTGTGGCTGAGTGTGGCATGCCTGGTTCTGAACAGGGAGGAAGGAGAGAAGAAAACCATGGAGGGGTGGCTACCTGGGGTTACTGTAGTCTGAAGAGTAGAACAGAGACATTTCATATGCACCAGATCCATATGAAACTAGCCTTCACTAATTTTGCTGTTCATGGAGCAACTTGTTGTATGCTTTTTCAGAATAATGTTTTTATTTATTTATTCATTTATTTATTTATTTACTGAACATAACTTCATACAAAATTTATAACAAATCCCAGTGATTAATTAGTATATAGAGAGGATGCAGAGCTGGAAATTCTTAGGTGTTAGTGCGGGAATAATAAGCAAAAGGACAGAAAACTAGCAATTCCTAATAAAAGGATATATATGCAGATATCTGCCATTTAGATGATGACTTTCTGGCAAAATGTACTTGGATAGGATAGCCTACATGACTTATTCTATACTCTTCACAAAAGGAAAAAAAAAAGGCACATCAAAAATCTTTGTATCTCTTCCTTTTTTTTTTTTTTTTTTTACATCAGGAACTTTAGTGACCTCTGAATTACATTTGGTAAACTGTATGAAGCAAAGAGTTTAGCACATTTGCTACTGCTTTCAGTGCTGCTGACAGTCTGTACAACAGAGACAGGGAGGGAAAGAGCATCCTCTTTTCTCTACATGGGTTTTAGAGGACCTAACACTGGAGCATGCTGGCAGGAAAAACAGGGAAAAAAATACATTCCCTGTTCTACAGCAGTTGTCTATCTAAAAAGTGGAGTTCAGTTTCCAGTGTCATTTTCACAGTTCAGTCTTATAAAACAATGTGCCTGCATGTTCAAGCATATTCATGTTGTTTCTGAAATGTTGAAATCAGTTGTGTTAGCCCACTTCAAGGATGATGTAGATGTCCTTGCACAAGGACTGAGAAGAAAAGTAGAAAAGTGAATTTCTCTTAAGACATTCTGATGAAAGTGCAGACAATAAAGTTTGCTCTTTTTTGTTGGTTTTGTGTGAAGATTTTTAATAATTTGAATTCATAAGAACAACTGTGTTTATTTTTCTTGTTCTGAAGCATCCTTTAGTTTGGAATTTATGAAGCAAATTATATAGTCGAGCTATGTTATCACTGATGCAGATACAACCATTGCAAGTAAATTGCAAGTACATATGGATGGAATCTGGGATGAGAAATTCAATAAGAATATAACTACTAATGAATTAATCTACCTCCTTGTAAGATTGATGTGCTGAACAAGTGACACGTTCTCTGAGCATTAGTCTGGACTTTTCCTCTGAATAGTCAGAATTAACAGCTGTGGTCAGCTGAGTTCACAGTCTGAGGAATCCGTTTTGTAAAATATTACCTTGATGGTCTGTTTACCTCCTCCTCCGTGAATGCAACTAAACACTGATAGCATTATCATTTTCAGAGATCAGTGGTAGTTACCGGCATATGAAGAAAGTCATATCAGTTAACTATATAACAGGTTATTAATTAAATAATCACAAGAAGTCATTCCCCAGACTTTAATACGGAGTAGAAATGAAGAAGTTATGGCCCTAGACCATAATTTCAGTAGAACTAATAGTAAATTATTTTGGATGAAAAAAGGCTACATTTGGAAAACCATATAAAACTGCTGTCATAGTCATGCACTGCCAGTTTTCCAGCTAGTGTAATGACAGGAATAAATTAGCTGTGACTTAGAAATTATTCCAGGTACATTGTTTTGTCACATAGAATGAATACTTTTATGTTTCTTATATAGTGTTGTTTTTTTTTTTTTTTTTTTTTTTTAAGTCCAGCCTGGTTTGCTATGGATTTTTGACATGAAATTTATCTTTACTATATATATCTCCTTCATGTCTAAAATGAACATTATTTTGAAGCATTTTCCTTGCTGCAGGCAGTACTGAGGTGTCCTTTATCACATGGGATATAGAGGTACTCTGTGCCCATAACAACTTTGGTTGTTTGTGGTCAGCCACAAGATAGGAAAATTTTTACAGTGCAAATTCATCCCTGCTCCATACTCATTTCTTATAAGAATACCATGCTTAAATGCCCATGCTTGTTGATTTAATTCTGCATGAACCAAACTGTCTTTTAATGCACTGGACGTATTGCTCTGAAGCCACTGAAGACAGGACATACTTCATGTCATCAGTGACAAACGTGAATATAATTCAAAATGAGTAATGTGTCATTTTACAGATTCTGATGTATCCAAGTGTATGTTCAATGAAAAACTGTAGTGAGGGTGAGGTTAAGTAGTGTCTTATTGAATGTTTCAGAAGTAGGCCAATGTATAAAGTAAGATGCAAGTTGTCACATTATACAAACTCTATTTTATGTGTTAGGGAAAGTTTAAACCTTTTTCCAAATGCAGAATGGGGTGTCGTAAGATCTCTGTACCTCTCATGGAGTCTGTCTGAGACTTCCTTTTGGCAGTCCTCTTCTTGGATGAATCACTTTATGCTCTGTTCCTCAGCTCTGCTTCCAGAAAATTAGGATATCTTGTGCTGTTTTGAATTTACACTTTAAAATACATATTTTCGTATTGTATGCCTATAATGTTTGCTGTGGGCATTAATTCAAAAGAACCTATCATGGTCTTTACTCTGAGGCATGTGTGTCTTCAGAGTAAAATGCTGCTCCCTATCCAAGCTTGACAAAGCATTTGAAGCTGATTTGTTTTGTGAACAGTGATCAAAACAGTTCAATATAAATAGGTAATGTGTGAAGCGCAGATCCCTCGAGCAGCCCAATTATCGAGGAAGCTATAAAGTAGATATGAGCAGAGCCATAAATTTGCAAAACCTCTTATTTCCATTTGTTCTCCAGATATCAATTATCTACTGCTTTGTACACGCTATAAGTTAATGGTTATACAGAATGAGGCATTTTCTGGTCAGCAAGGGAATTAGTTATGGTTAATTACCCCCTGGTAATCTGGTTTGTAGTAGCACCCTTCAAGGCTAAGCTAATCGGTAGATAGAAAATCCTACTACCCGTCATCATTAAAGACTGGATGGAGCTCGTGTATTGTTGTTATACAATAGCAGGGAACGGCAGAATGCCTTCAGCTAGTCGGATTTCCTAGGACTCTCCTACTTAACAGTCCCATGGAAAAAGCCCTGCGCTTACAGGTAACAAGCTGCTGCTTCAGTCTGCTGGCACAGAGAGAGACGTGACTTCCCCTCGGGGAAAACCAGGCACAAGATGAGTAATTAGAGAAACGTGCATGAAAGCAGCATTCAGCATAGATGTGCTACGTGCGAAAGAGAATACCTAGTGAGACAGTTTTTCGTAATGGTAAAAATAATAAAATAAAGCCGATATTTCCACGTAGGTCACTTACAGTATTAGAAAGTAGCTCAGTCGATTTTTTCCCCCCCCTCCCCCCCCCCCCCCTTTTTTTTTTAAACCTGGACTTGCCAAACGTAAACTTTGGTTACGTTTGTTTATGAGGCAGTGCTCCCCACAGGTCTTTCCCCAACCCTGCTGCTTTCCACCAACACTGCCATAAACCTATGAAAGACTGCAGCAGTCACGAACTGAAGCCGGACTTTTACACCACCAGAGCTCCCTCAGGCGCACTATTTTCTGCTTACCACACAAGGAACCTTTCCCAGCCCTTCTCCTCAGAGAGGCCGGTTTAATCGCCAGGCACAACCACGCCGCGGTTAGCCAAGCCCAGCCTCGGGCTTTACACAGCCAGGCTACCCCCAGCTCTTATCTCCACGAATTAAATCAGAGGGCCCCGCGGCCTTTATTTCTTTACAAGCAGTCAGCACAGAAAAGTGGGGGCACAGGGGGCCCCCCCCCCCCCCCCCCCCAACGGCCGCCACAAGAGCTGCCCGCGCTCCCTTCCCGCCCCGCCCCTCCCGCCGGGCAGGCGAGACGCGCATGCCCTCGGTGTGGGCGGTGACGGCGCATGCGCGTGGGCTCCGCCGCCCCGCCCCCGCGGGGGCCGCCGCAGAGCCGTGGCGCGAGCCGGCAGCGGGCAGCGTTACCCTGAGGGGAGCCGGGCGGGGGGGCGGCGGCGATGTCCGCCTGGCGGGGCTCCCGCTGCGGCTCCCTCTGCATCGGCGGCCGGGCGGCCGCTCGCCGCTCCGCGCTGCTCCGGCAGCGGGCCGGGGCTGGGACGGGGCCGTGCTCCGCTAACGGCGGAGGTGGAGGTCTCCGGGCTGGGTCTGGCGGGTTCCGCCCGTCGCGGGTGGCGGTGGTGGCCAAGACGACGCGGTACGAGTTCGAGCAGCAGCGGTACCGCTACGCCGGGCTCTCCGAGGACGACCTCCGGCAGCTGGTGAGACGTGGGGGGGTGTGTGCGCTCGCCCTCGCTTCCTCCCGCTCCCTCGCTCCCCGCGCCCTCAGCCGTCGTTTATTTCCCTGAAAGCTCCCCGAGATAAGCAGCCGTGTCCATCCGTCCTCTCACAGCTCCGCAGGAGCCTTTTTCTTGTCTTTCAGACGCGCTCAGTACGGAAACAGGTGGCAGGCTGAGGGGAGCGGTTGTCTGGAGGTGTCAGGTCGGCTCAGGGACATGGTTTAGCGGGTGACATGGGTGGTAGGGGATGGTTGGACCAGGTGACCCTGGACGTCTTCTCCTACCTTAATGATTGTCTACACCCGGTGCCTTTTGCCTTGGGTGCCCCTCCTGTCCCGGTGGCTGTCTCCCTCCAGGCCTTTCTGTGTCACCCCCACCAGGGGATACAGGGCGATGCCTGCTGGGGCTAATTTGGCAGCAGCAGAACAGGTCATGAGCCCGTGCTACTGTCTTTACCCTGAATGCAGTCGTTAATTTGGCTCCGTTCCAGCCTTTGGTTGGTTGAAATTTGCAAACGGGTTTAATTCCTGTAGGAGGAACAGATGACAGGTTTGCATTGCCTTTCTTTGTAAAGAACAAGGATTAAAGAGTACAGTATATAAAGTAAGACAAGTCTCTAAAATCTCTAACATCTCCCTTTGCACTTAAGGTGGCCATCCATCTTCTGTGGAATTCCTGTCCTAACACTTGAAGTGTTTCATATAGCTCTCTAAGTAGTCAAATTGGATGTGTTACCACATCTAACATGGAAACATATCAGCCTGTGTTCTTACTGTCACCACAAGTAGACGAAGTGTCCCTGTACCTGCTTTCCTCCCTTAGAAAAGCAGGTCCTCATCCACGAGGCTGCTCTTCTACATTTAAGCATCTCTTGAGGCATTTCTTGCAGTGAAGTATGTAGAAAAGCAGCTTGATCCTTCATTGCACGCTGAAACCCAAAAAGAATAAAATTTGCTTGTTTTTCACCCTCCTCTAACTACTTGTGTACAGGCAAGGCTGGAGCAGTGAATCAGTTAGTGAGCAATGTCGTTAGTAAGCACTGAATGTCCTGGAAGGTGCTCTGGTCTGAATGTAGAGGTAGCTGCAGTTCTCTTCTCCCAAAAATAACCTGTTCTGCAGAATGAGTAACCTGTAGCAGCTGAAGATGCATTAAAAACAAAAAGTAACCCTGGATGCACACTGCCTGATTGAATTGGTTGTGGAGGCATCTTAGAGTGTGTCCTTTTGGGGATAATTGCAGGTATAATAATTCTCCATGTGAGGCATGTTCTTATTCTAGAACTGATGCCTTTTTAAAAATCTAGCTTCCCCCTCAATACCTCCATGTGAGGAATTGCAACAGTAAAACTCAGTGTGTCCAGGTAACCAAAGTCTAACTTGCCTAAGTGCATGTCTACCAGTATTTATTTAGGTTCTTGGGGGTAGAATGGGGAAAATACCAAGATTTGTGCAAGAACACTGAAGATCTTTTCCAGAATTATATATTTGAAATATAACAGGAAATGCTGGAGTGAAGACAGCAAGGAGAATTGCCCTTGCTCACGTTCTTTAGCTGACTGGTATTTACAGTCTGCTGTGACTTGGGTCTCAAATTTTTTCCCATGGTCTCTCAGCTAACTCAGTCTCAGCAAACACAGTAGGCGAAGACTTCTTACTCTGTCTCGGGTGGTCAGCAATCACTGCAAACTGTACTTCCTTGTCTGTGCCACATTTGTTAAGGGCAGCCTTGGAACTTGATGTTTTTGTTTTGTTTTGTTTTGTTTTTCCTGAGGTTAGTTGTGCTCTATTTCTATTCCCTTTATCCTCACTTTTCTGCTGAAGAGTGCAGAAGCTGCTCCCAAGGCTGCTGGTGTCCCTGAAGCCATGGCCAGTCACACTGAGAAGTACAAGGTGTCCCTGCTGTGGCCACCCAGGGTGACTCTCAGTTTAACCTGAAGGCCACGAAGCAGACGTGAATCTGGCATGGGAGGTTAGTCACGTAGAAAGGTGAGACAGGGGACAAGGTGGGAAATGAGGCTCACACGGAAGACTGTGGATGATGAGGTGGTGGCAAAGAATAGAAGTGAAAGTATACAGGAGAAGTGTGGCTCACGTAGTGGTGTAAGCTGCTAGTGACACAGGACGGGTGGTAGTAAGGACTGCATTATTTTTGCAGGGGCTCAGGTGACCCTGAAGCTCATTTGTGCGTGGCAGTGTTGCTCCGTGAGGGATCCCATACCAGCAGAGGAGTACATGGTCTGTCACAGATCCTCAGGTGTCCAGACTCTAGAAATCTTTAATACAGAAGTTTGATTTAATACCTCTAAAGTACCTTTTAAGTGTTGGTGGCTTACATTTGGGATGTGTTACCTGGGCTCATTTGTCTGCTGGTTGTGAGCAGAAGAGGTACTTGCAGTTCTCTGGAAGGCAGCTGACATGCCCACTTGCAAGCATCAGACTTCAGTGTACGACAAATAATGATGGTTGTGGGCGTAAGCAGTTATGCCTGATTGCTGAGACAGGAAATTCAGGTGTTGCAGTCAGTGTGTTCATGCATGAAGGCAGAAAATACAGTAAGCCACTTAATGCAGGAGTGACACTGCATATGTGCCTTTGAGCCTCAAATTAAATAGAACTTGTTCTATGTTTAAAGAAGCTAAATATAAATCATTGGCACACTCCAATGTATATGGAAAAAAATATAAATCATAGCATATATCATATGAATTATGCTATATGAATTGTAGCATACTCCATGAAGCAGACTCTCTTGGTGTAGAAGCTGACTCTGACACTTCTAATAGGAAATGCAGGCCCTTAGGAGCTGTGGCCTGACTTCTTCTGTGGCCTTTTTTGGGACACACCAAGTAATTTGTACTATACAAACACTGTTAAAGGTTGCAAGTCAAAGTAACAGGGTCAGAATTCCTGGATTCTTTCTCAATGCAAATAGAGAGGAGAGGTGAAGAAACAACCCAGACAGCAGAAAAGCAGAACAGATGGGGGAAGAGATGATGAGAGAGAGTAAACACAGAGTATTTAGGAGATCTGTAAAAGATTAAATCTTTTAGTGCATCTCTACATACGTGTCATGCATGCTTTACCCTAAGTGGATGTTTTCATATATCTTCTGGTAGATGCTCTTGCACACCTAAAAATAAGTCTTGAAGCTGCTGATAACCACACCTAGACATGTCTGATTTTTGTCATGAGTATTCTAATTATGAACTGTTCTGCAAAGACTGATTAAATGCTTTGAATGTAACTTATACAGGAGAGGTTTTCAGCATCTTTAGTTTTAAAAGGAAATTAGAAATTTGTAGCAGTATTTCTGTTCTGATACCTGGGAAGAAAAATGCCCCAAAATAACCCAACGCTTAACGATGTAATATTTTTTAAAGCATCTTGCATCGTATCATGCAGGAGCTGTTTTATTTGCTCTGCTGCGATTTGAGGAGACTTGCTGTATATTGAGGAACAGATATTAGATAAAAGTTAAATAAAAATATTACTTGTTTTCTGAAGTGGCTACAAATAGTTTGCTTACCGTAATTGACAGTAACTTGAATTTTGTCTGACCTGGAATGTGGGATTGGCATCTAAATACAGCCCATTACAAAAAATGAACAATCCAGTCTGCTAACACTGAAAGCTACTGTGTGTGCTGGAAGAGTTTCAGTGCCCCTTACAACCCTTTATTTCACTCTCAGAAAACTCATACAGAGCAAGCAACATGGTATTCCTTATATAATTCTCAGAGAAATCACTGTCCCATTAATAGGTAAAGCTAATTTCCTCTGAGTCCTGTTTTTCCAGCTTGACAGAACAATTGACATGTAACTGCTGACTTGTCACTACTGGAAGGTATTTAGGAAAGATCAGTTAGCTGTCCAAACATGCTTCATATGCAGTTTTAACTGCCTTTGGAAACATCTTCTCAAGTGAAATGTTGTTTTATTTATTTTTTCCTTAATGGGAGGAAGATGATTTAATGTGGACTGCAGTTGATAGGCTGTTTTGACTATTTTATGTGTCTTTGAAATGGCAAGGGAAAGCAAGGAATTGAAGCTTTGGAACAAGTTTTGGCTCTTCTGGACCACTGCAACAAACTGGCAGGGATGGTCATCCTGAAAATGTGAAGTCTTTACAGCTTTCTTGAAAACTGGTAGCTGGGTAGAGAAAGGGCACTCTGTTGCAATGTGCTGCTGCCTCTGAAAGAGGCACAATGTGAGCTCATCATTAAAATAGGGCACCAGAAACATACTAAGCAGAACTGGTCAGGAAGGGAGGTGTTGTCTGTTCCTCCCAGCAGATGGGAAGACCTTGGCTGGAGCTGGTGAGTTCTTGTCCACGAAAATACAAAATCCATAAAGGGTGTGTACGCGTGCATGCACTCAGCCCCCCTTAATTTAGATGCTTCCAGCACCAGCTGCTACTGATCTATGCACTAAAGTTTTCATATTTAGAGAGTTCTCTCTTAAGGAAAATAAACTATTTTATCTCCAATTGGATAAGTGATATTTTTTTTTAATTACAGAAAGTTCTTTACCTTCTTTCACATTAGATGGCAAATAGGTAGCATTTTTTGGTATCACTTCTGAATTACCTTTCCTAACTAGCAGAGTTTCAGGTTTCTGAGTTTCATACTGCTATACCAAGGTACTCTTTTCAGCAGCTAGTCAGGCTTTTTGTTCTCTAGATTTCTGTCTGACATCTGCATTTCAGTCTAAATGCCTGTGATCCACTAGGACGCTATTCAGAAAATGCTACTCAGGTATTTTTAAAACACTAGGATTTTTATAAACAGAAGGAAGGGAGTAGTAAGGAAAAGTAATATGCAAAAAGAAGAGTTCAACCAAATTTGAATTTTTAAATGAAATCAGGTAACCTATTTTTTAAAAAATGTAAAGCCCTTGTATTTTCTTCTTAAAACCTGAGCTATTTGAAAAAGCAGTAAGCTTTAGGGGGGCATATTGGGCTGTGGATTCAAAAGTATGGTATAAGAAAGTAGTATTTTTAACAGAGACTTAATTAACAAAGGAGGTGGTGACCTGAAGCTGTTCATCATTCTGATGAATTCAGACTAGCTATCTCTGGTTGCTTGTTCTGTAATATGAACTATGCCAGCAGATTATCCTCTGTGGAGTGGATAGAGAGTGTTTAAAAACTGGCAGAACTATAGTTGACTCCACCTCACCCTGAAAAGGAAAAAAAAAATACTGTCTACTGAATTTGAAGCATAAAGAAGTCAAGACGGATCACGGTATGTTGCAATTACATAAAGCTAGAGATGCTTTTTCACAAATAAAAAGTTGGAGCTACTTTACTGAAAACATTGAGGTGGGTATAACCAAAGTTCACGTTATACGATCACAGCGTGGTTTTGGTTTTGAAACTTGGTATACATGCCTTGGTGCTCAATAGGTAGGGTTGCTGCTTTATTTAAAAACAATGAACACAACCTTTTAGGTTGTCATTCTGTCATGAGAGCAGCCTGGAAAATGACTAAAACATAATTCCTTTTCCTGCAGTGTTTGTTTTTCCAACACCCCATTCAAATATACTTAGTCATATATAGTAAATAGATGTGGAAGTAGGGCGTTCTGGTGTGCCTAAATTAAACTTCAGCTATTTCATCAAGGATCTAATAATTTATACAGCCAAAAAAAGGCTTTTTTTTGAAGTCTTTTATATTGTTTTTAAGTAATTAATGTCATAAATCACAACTAGTTATGTTAGTATCATACTGAGAGATTAAATTGCCTGGACTGCTAGAAAACTGTTAATGTAGAAAGTAGCTACTGATGTGTTTATAAATTAACAAAACATGTTCTGTATTAGCCTTCAAATTACAAACCATTACGTGGATTCTTCAGTTGTGGTTAAAATGGCAATTCTTTAATTTAGTAGATGAAGAACTCTTAAACAGTTCGTGGCATTATTACTTTTGTTCACCTGTAGATAAAACACTTATCCCAAGGCAGCATCTTTAAAAGCTTCAGGGAAATAATGTTGCCAGCTTCACTTACAAGTACAGACATTGTGAAAGTCAGCTACTACAGAAGTAATGGATTACAAAATGCTATGATATACAAAACACCTCATAATCACTACTCTATACTGGATATGAGGCAGCATTTGAAAGGCTGTCACCGTATAATGAAAGAGTGAGGTCTAAGTTGTTGGGAGGAAAAAAATGCAAGGGAAGTGTAAGCAAAATGTTTCCTAGCTAAAGTAGCTCACTGGTATACTTCATAATGAGAGATGGCATACAGTACTGTTAGAAACACAGCATACAGGAAGGCCAAACTACTGGGAACAGTCTGTATAGTAACTCATGTCCCAGACTGGGAAGGAAGAGAGGAACTGGGCTTAATGCCTGCAGACTGCAACTCAGCAGTGCTTTGAAATCGAAGACTCAATTCACGTTGAAAGCTTTGTAGAGAAATTAAACATTGAGCCTAGGTTGCCCTCAGCAGGACTTCGTTTTGGAAAGCTGTGTCTTTCTTTGCTACTTTAGCTAAGTCAAATGGTCATTATTAAAGCCATCCTATGAACAAGACGTTGAGTTTGTGAATTGCGCTTTTTAGCTATTAAATTGTCAGAAATCAGTGCATTGTAAGTTCACCCAGGACCTGCCTCTTCTCAGTGAAACTGTTTCTTAGGTTTGCTTCAGAGAGGGCTTCAGAGCATTCCTGCTATCTGGATGATCTGGACTGAATGTCCCTGGAAGATCTGAGTGTCCCAGAATGGGTTAATCCACTTGCACTGCAGGCATGATTGTGCTGAAGCCTGTCTTTTTGTTAGCACAAGTTTCAGCCACGGGCTTATCAAACAAAGCATCAATTCACTGAGACTGGAGTCTTTCAGTAAAGGCTTAAATTTGACAAATTTGTTTTCCAAATTTGATGATCACAGCAGTCTTTTTTTTTTTTTTTACGTCTAGCAAAACCATGGAAGATCGTACTTGATGCATTTAGTATTTGTAGTATTTGCAAAAGCAAGTAGGAGAACATACTTCACTTTTGAGAAGTTCAAGAAGTTGGGTGACTCCCATGAAAGCCATAGATTAGTATAAATACAGCAACTGAACCTTGTAAATGGTCAGTGTTTGTTGTCTGAGTAATTCTTACGCAGTTAAAAGAAGTTGAGGTGGGCATGCTGTCCTACTTACCATGAAGGCTGATACCATTCCCAAATGATGTTCTCTGTTCTATGAACCTAGAAATTTGAATCCCCTATCAGTTCCAGCCTATGCTGGAAAACTTCCTGAAGATTCAGGGTTGTGGTTGTGCCTCTTGCAGGCCCTTTTCTCTGGTATGCTTGAAAAATGGCTCCAAGGTGCAGGTTTCCACTGGACAGGTTCTACTATAACCAACTGTTCAGTGCGTTTTACCTTTGCCTTTTGCACATCATCGTCTAAAATCCAGAAGCCAAGCCATGCTTTAATCCCAATACATTTATATGCAGGTTGTTTTTGTAGTACAAAATAGGGAAGTTTAATGTGTGAGTGAACTTTTAAATACAAGTGAGGAGAACTGAGAAAGCTCAGTGTTTGCCTGACTTGTGAGGAAAACAGTGCTTTGTTTTTAACATGAGAAATGAAGATTTAATATATGTAGTAGATAAAACTAGAGCATAGGAAAACTGCTCACATGTAATTATAGATTGCCAGTCTTAGACCCTGGTCCTTTAAGCAAACCTTGAGTCAGTGTTGTTTATTTGTCAGGGAAACTGAGTGTATTGCTTGAATTGCATGCTATATTCAAAGCTGTTTCTAGTTCTGGAAAAAGAAGAAACAATTTGAAAGCTGAGTGGCCTCTCAAACTGCCTTCTTTTGGAATGAGTATTGTGACAATTGTAAATCAGAGCTTCCTCCAAAGGGTGCAGCTTGCCAGTTATCCTTATGTAGAAGGGCAGCACAAGAAGAAAGGAAGTCCTTGGCTTTGTACTGTACTGGCAAGCACTGCTCTGCAACAACTAAGCCATAAATCAGTGTGTTATCAACTCTGTTTTCATCAAAGATCCGAAACACAGCATCATATGAGGCTCTCTGAAGAAAATTAACTCTATCACAGCTGAAACCAGGACAAATCCTCCTGTTATTCCATACCATTGACATTATGCACAGGTCCCACACTTTGTGGTACATGTTTGTTGATCACCATGTCTGTAAAACATGCACTGAGCTCTGTGTATGTGACTGAGCTTCTCTCTGTACGGGCACTCGCTCAGGACAGGAGAGCTGATATGTTGTGTGGAGTTACTGGATGCCAAAGCCACCTCGGGTCTGGTCACTGCTGCACTTGCACTGCTTCTTGTGAGGCTCATCCTCTGTTGGTTTGAGTAGGTCCTGTGATGGAACTTACTGTAAGGTGCAACTCAGATCATGGGTTACAACAACTCAAAGGTATACGTGTTAACAGTCTCCACCCTGGTCCCTTTGGACCAGGCTGCAGAGTTTAACATTGCCATGAACTCTGGCCCTTGCTCCTGGCCTGGCTAGCATCAAGGGGTTCCTGCTGTAGTTCCTCCTACGGGTTCCTTCCTATAACATGCTACTCAAATCATGGGATGGGTTAACAACAGTTTAAAGGTGTATCCATTACAATCTTCACCTCTTGTCCTTTTGGGCCAGGCCTGAAGGTTTAACACTGCAATGAGCTCTTCCCTCACCCCTGCTCCAGGCTGGGCCTGTCCCTTAGGTGTACCTGCTCCTGTATGGCCTTATCCAGGAGCCACAGTCCCTTTAGAGGTCTGCCTACTATAACGTGGACTTATCCACAGTCACTTTGAGGCGTACCTGCTCTGCTGTGCCCTTTTCCATTGGGCACACCTTTCTGAGGTCCCTTCAGACACCTGGTGTGTTGTGGTCTTTGCCATGGCCGCAGACACTTCAAGGTGTTACAGCATGGCCTTATCCACAGCCACTGCAAGCTGTCCCTGCTGCAGCATGGACTTTTACGTGGCCACAGACTTTCACATGTGTACATGCTCCCACATGGGCTCGTCCACAGATCGTGGTCCCTTTTGACTTGAGTTCACTCTGGAGCTCCAGCCTGTCCAGTAGAGCAGCACAGGGACAGCTGTGATGCCCTGGCCATCAGCCAGCCCTGGCATGTGGCTGTGGCTGTTATCAGGACGTTCCCAGGCACAGCAAAGAAAGCTGACAAGGAGTATGGCCTGCAGCAGAAGCAAAAGCAGTCACTGGCAAGCACTGGACTCTGATATACAGTAAGGCAAGCAAGCCCCGTGGCAGGCACGGGAGCCTGCCAATTGGCAGCTAAGCAGAAGTAAAGTCTAAATTCAGTCTAGCATGCTCCAATCAAATCTGTAATTGCCTTGAACCCTTCGAGCCCCATGCTGGGCACCAGGGAGGGCTGGTGGCTTAGCCCCAGCAGGCAGCTCACCACCACACGGCCACTGGTTCACCCGCTCTCCCCAAGTGGGATGGGGGAGAGAAGCAGAAAGGTAAAAATGTGAGAACTCACAGGTTGGGATAACCATTGAGGGAGCTGTTCCCCCCCCTTCCTCCTTCTTTAGTCCAGTTTTATTGTTCAGCACAGCACCACACGGTGTGGGACACCCCTTGGCCAGTGTGGGCCAGCTGTCCTGGCCCTGTCCCCTCAAGCTCCTGGTGCACCCCCAGCCTCTCGTTGGTGGGGCAGCACAAGGAGCTGAAACGTCCTGGGCTCTGCGTGAGCACTGCTCTGCAACAACCAACCCATCAGTGTGTTTCCATCAAAAATAACTCCATCCCAGGCAAAACTGTGACTGTGGTAAAAGCTTTACTTAGACATTCAGTGCAGGCCTTTCCTACTTAGGGCTCCAGAGGGAGCACAGCTCCATCAAAGAGCGTGTTCTGTTCATGGCAGTGTGTTCTCCAATGTAAGGTCTTTTGGAAGCCTTCTCCACACTGCATCTCAGCTGTGATGTTTAAGAACACTACTAATGTTAGGCCTGAAGGTATTTTTGGCTGTTTTGTCCCTGTTTTCATATGCTAGTGCACTTTTGTTTAGAATAACTCTCATGTTTTTATTCTAGCATTTTATTTTTCAATTTTGCATGCTGTAGGGGTAAGATTAACAGGTGTATAGTTGTACTTGCTTCTTCACACTCAATGAATGCTTCTGCTTTTTTTGTACTTCTGATGATATCACCCTTAGCTGAATATCATTATGCTCTAAGCCATGTTTCTCGTGTGTTTGAGCAGCTTGTTCCTGTTTGGTAACCTTAGCAAGTAAGACTAGGTAAGCATTGCACTTACTGTGTTATAGTCCATAACTTCTTTTCATTGGTACTTTCATTTTCTTTTGCCATTACTGATATTTCCTGATAACCACAGAAAGAAATTATTTAACCTGCTGCACAGGACTGCAGACCTGTGTGTGACCCCCTCATGTAGGTTTTTACATCTTCAACATAAATTCCAAGCCTGTACCAGCCAGAAGATTCTGAGCTCCATATGTTTAGCATTTTATTTTCCAGCCTGTCCAGAAAGTCAGTCTTCCGTTTGGCAATTCCTGGAAGCGTATCACTGGAAGTTTATATCTGGAGGTTTAAATGTTTTTTGGCTTACTTCTTGTACTGTACTGGTAGGTGTCTTAACGTTCTTCATAATGTAATTTTTTTTTTCAGGAGTATATACTATGACTCTGTGATACTTAGTTTTTTTGTTTAATTTTCTTCAGTTTCATGGGTCAAACCAGCTTATTCCATGCAAGGAAGTGATTTTTCATCAAGAAGTTAGTGGTAAAATGAGATACAAGGATTACTTTGGATGAGAACATTTTTCTGTAAAATGTCAGAGCTCTGTTGTTTCTTTCCATTTGAGTATTAATGAGGATTTAAAAACCAAAAAAAGAAACATTCATTTACAAAGTTACTTTGGA
>CM021729.1:9887370-9897416 GCA_011074415.1 Stictonetta naevosa | reverse complement strand
ATAGACTTGATACTCTTACCAGATTACTACTCCATACAGCTTGGAGTACCTAACAAATTCAACACTGGGCTTCAATTATTGTTTTCTTCTTATGTTTTAGCTTTATACTAAATATTGACATTCTTGGCTATCTGTAAGATATTCTGTGCCCTCAGATCCTAAAATTATAGCTGCAGTTGTCAGTGCCTTGTCTTTTATGTACTCAACTATCTGAACATTTAACAGTGTAAATAGTAAAGATTAATACATGCTTTTCCCCCTTAAAAGTCAGGTGAGTGTTTGTGCACTGTGCTCAATCACTGTAGCCACCTTTTTGCCATGCTTGTGAGGTGGTTGTGGAGGCAGGTATTGTTCAAATGCTTTCAAATTGTTTTACCTAGTGGCAGCAATTTGAAGATTTGCTCACTCTTTTTGGCTATAGTTTAGAGTTAGCTATCACAGAGGAGGCTTTGAGGGAGACAGCGAATTCCCTTCACCCATGTCTATTTGGTTACTTTCATGCAAGTAGGGAGGCTATGACAATCGCTGCTGAATTTTGAAAGCTAAGTGGCCTGCCAGACTCCTTTCTTTTGGAGGGAGTGCTGTGGCTGCTGTAAGTCAGAGCTTCCTCTGAAGGGCGACAGCTTGCCTGTTGTCTTCACAGAGGAGGCCAGGAGTGAAACTTGAGGGCCTTCCTGAGGAGTAGTTAAGGCCCAACTTTGGCACTGGCTTGCGGGCCTGTCTGAACAGGAGGCTTGAAGTCAGGCTCTGCTGCGGTGTGAGCTTCCCTGTACATCAGGCATTTCTGCCAGGCGCTCTCCAGGGAGACAGTTGTGTGTGCGTTGACTGGGCTGTCTGTTCTTTGCCTCCAGCTCTTTGGAAGTGAGAAGGAGGCCGTGGTCTCCGTCTGTCTTACTGCCTCAGCATCACAGAGAACTTCTGAGAAGTAACACTGGTGATAGCTTAGTATGGCACTGAGATCCTGGTGTGAGGCAGGTCAAGAGGCAGTGGGTATGAATGGGCACAGGAGGCTCTGTCTGAACACTGAGGAACTCTCCTTCCCTGAAGGTGTGACTGAGCCTGGGGGCAGTTTGACCAGAGGTGGTGGAGATGTGCTAAGGGCATCTGGGCACTGGCTGCAGGTGGCCCTGCTTGAGCAGGGAGGTTGCTCAAGATGGCCACCAGAGGTCCTGTCCAGCCTCAGCTGTTCTGTGATTCTGTGACCTCAAACCACAGGCCTGTGGATGCTTATTTGGAGTTGTTACCTGAAAAGCAGATGATGGGAAGAACACGTTTGATGCACTTCACTGTGGTTATTGCAGGCTGCGACTGTGAGATCTCAGGTGAATGAACTTCTGAGTTACTGATCTCACAGCTAGAGAGATGGGCCTAGACAGGCAGGTTTATAATCTCTAGGGTCTTTTGCAAATTAGGAGGATTCATTAGCCCCATAGATGTAGCTTAGCCATTTAAAGGCTTTAACTTTCCATTTGTCTTGTAGCTTCGTAATACTTGCTTACTTGTTAAAGAGTTGAATTCACAGAGGAGACCTTTACACATCTAATACCTGTTCTTTATCCTGGTAATTTTCAGCCAGTCGTCAGGATACTGGCATCTTATTTGATGAGCATTTCTTCTGCATTCTGAAGCCATTGATGAAATAATAATTTATTAAACTTAAGACAAATGTAAATTAGAGAACAGACTTTGTTCCTCAGCAATGAAATTACTCAACTCTCTCCTTGCTAGTAATGATAGTGAAATGCGAGCTGATGACTCGGCACTGATGTTGGGAGAAAAAATGCCTACAAATGGGCACACAAAGATTCACTGCTTGGTCATTGTTCTGAGATAAAAGCTCTCTTGGACTAAGCTGAAAGGTAGCTTGCAGACAAATTTGGCAAATAAGTGGGGTAAATAAAATTGCAAGATGGAGGCTGTGCTTTGTGCAGGGAAGTAATAGCCTGTGGAAATAGCAGCCTGAAAAAACATGTGCTGCAGCAACAGTCTGCACGTCAGGTGCTTGTTGGTGACAGTATTTTATTCACGGCAGATATTTCCAGAGGAGGCATGAATGAGAGACCTGATTTAGTAAGCCTGATGAATTTTTGAGTGGAGTGGTTATTTGTTGTGGATTTCTCTTTCTTTCTGGTAGTAAAGCAAGGTCAATTTGTTCTCCAGGAAGGCAATTGAAAGTCCCAGTTCTAGCAAATGAGACCTGTGGTGCTCAGGGGCAGATGTTGTCAGTGGGTGGCAAATACTCTCTTGCTTTCTGCCTTCTTTCCAGTCTTGCTGTTGTATGAGGTTGAGAACCAGCCCAGCAGTGGGCAGTGCTGTGACTGGCCATAGCCTTACTTGCTCTTTTCCTGCCCACTGTGGCACCATTCGGCTTCCCAGTGCAGCACTGAGCTCTTGAAAGAGGTGTGCAGGAGCGTGTCAGTATTGCTGCTGGGGAGTAGAAAGGAGGGGTCAGTGTGAGACAATTAACGGGACATAACACCCTGCATCCCAGCAAACTGTTGCTAATGAGCTTCGCTGGGATGACTGGAAAGCTCAGTGGAGATGTTTACTGGTTACCCACATGGTTTATCTTTGCTTGTGACCACGCACAGCTGGTAGCTACTCCTGCTGCCTGCCTGTAGTGCTGTTGATGGTGTCCAGGCAAAGTCTGGGAGCCCTTTCTGTTGGAGAAGGTTTCCTGATCCCAGCTGTGAGACCAGTGGAGATGCAGTTCCAGAACAGCCAATTCCATTCTTTATAATTTCTTCAGCGCTGATCTTAGTGATTAGCTCATGGTTGGATTTCTTGATATTGATAGGTGTCTGATGAAGAAAGACTGCATTTATTGGGTATTGGATTGCAGTTAACTGGTATTGTTGGGTCATGCCAGTCCTCTCCCCTTCTCTGTGGGGTTCTGTGGTGTGGGAATCTGTATGGAAATAGGATTAGATGCGGCTGTCTGGCACCACTTAGTCCTGGAAGGATGTGCAGCCTTGCATAAAGGCACATGAATAAATTGCTGAAAGTGCCCATTCAAAGCTTCTGGCACTGACAAATTTCTTTACACTAGGAGAACTTTTGTTTCTGCACTGGTAAATTGGTTTTAACTGAATGGGAAAAGGAACCAACGACAGTATAATCATAGAATAATTCAGGTTACAAGGAGTCTCAGGAGGTGATCTAGCCTACGGCTCCAAACAGGATCTCCTTCATTAGGAATGTATTTACCAACTCCTTGCACTATCATCCTTTTTTGTTCTTTCTTCTGCTTCCAAATTGGGGTTAATCTGCACACTGACATGTATTTGGCAGTACCAGCACCACATGAACAGACTAAATAAGTGAGGAGAAGAATGGATATATAAAGTTGGTGACTGAGACTTGGACAGAAGCCTGTTGCAAAAAGTCTAATAATCAGGTGGAAGTCTTACCTGCCTGCTCATTTAAGCCTTACCCATATGAACTGATAGATGTCTAAAGAGTGTCCTTTATTTAAATTATTTTGCTTCCAAGAAGAACAGGAAAAGTGGTGCTAGAATGCAACTGCTAAATTATTGATACAAATCTGAAAAATGTGTTCTATAATCCAGGGACCAATACTGCAGGCAGTAGGTGGCTTGACCTTAAGTTTTGGTGGTCTGTTTCGTTTTGTTTTGATGCAAGGGAACTGTTACCTTTGTCACCACTTGGCAACCTTCCATTTAAGCTCAAATACAATTTGAAGGTTAATGCTCTAAGTATTTCAAAGATGCATGTTTTAATTATCATTCATGTTGCTTTTTCTGTTTTCTTTCTCTACAGCACAAAATTTAGAACTCTCCAGGTAACTTGCAAACTGAGTATTTTCATCACCTGATGGAGGAATACAGTTAGTTAAGCTATTTGATGTAGATTTACCTAGAGTTTAAATTTACTTAGCGAATTCAGGGAAAGAAAAGTGTCTGCTGTGTCATAGAAGTCAGTCTGGTATATTTGTTTGTATGTTTGTGTAGAGCCCTCAAGAGGCTGATGCTGTGACTGTGTAAGTACTTCAACAAGTGAATATAAGCTGACCAGTATGTATATACTGGTCATGAGATGTAACTCATGAGATAAAATATATAGGTTCTGTTTATATTAACCAAGAGTACTTAATGTAGTGATTAACTATTTCACTTTCTATCTTACAGCTTGCCTTGAAGGGATCTAATTATGCTGGTCTATTGGAGCGGCACCGCATTCATACAAAAAATGTGGAGCATGTTGTAGACAGTTTACGGTAAGAATATATGGGTGTTATGAATTTAAGAAACAGTGCAAATATCCATGGATTGTATAAAGTAATGGAAGAAAGCTTTGTGTGACAAGCCCTAATAAAACAGGAATACTTAAAACAGGGTGATGCACATGGACAGTTATTCCTGAAACAACGGTGAACTTGCTCAGTTCAGCTAACGTGCTGCTGTCTTGAAAACAAATGAAAAAGATGTAAAGGGTCTGTGTGAGCGTCAAATGCTTAGAAACCAAATACAACTGTACATAGTCCTTAATTACATGTCAGTTTTTCAGAAGGATGTGACAAGGAACAATATAGGACACATTCAGGCTTTTTCCTGCACTTTATAGGAACGAGAGGATAGAAGTCCGTCTTGTTAAACGTCGAGAATATAATGAAGAGACAGTTCGGTGGGCAGATGCTGTTATATCAGCAGGAGGTATGACTTTATGGAAAGGAAGTATATGTTTCAGTATGTTTTCATAGATACGTTTTTCAAATAAATTTTGCAGTCTGTGAAGCATCTGGAAATGTGCACATCTTGAAAACAAATGGCTGATATAATTGTGAGAAAATATGACAAAATTCAGTGGTTGTGGCCATCCCTTCCGCCTCTTATATCTGAAGTTTGTAGCACTAGGAAGTGAATGGCAATGTATGGCCGGCCACTTAGGAAAAGTTTGGTATTATGTTGTGTAAAATGTTGGAAATCGTGGAATTTACTGTAATTTTCAACTAAAGAGGGTAAAATACTTGCTTTTATATGATAATGAGTACCCCTAAACCCTACTCTGTTTTTTTAGGAACCTAAGTTGGAGACTAACATACTTCCTTTTTCTCCCCCTTCCCAAACTTTTTTGCTTGCTTTCATGCCTAATTGCAGCATATCTGGAATTGGTGGCACAGGTAGAAATATGCAACTTCTGAGCAGCCTGTGCCGCTGCTTAGAGCTTTTTTAATGACCCAAGAGAGCATCTAACCTGATTGATTCATTTTAACATCAGATTTTCAGCAGTTCATTCATTTTTGTGACTTGCTGCAAATACTACAGTGCATTGCTGCGTTCTGACTTAGTGTTCAGTCACTCGTGGCAGTAGACTTGAATGCTGCCCTGCCGTTGTCTTCTCCCTGCTTGTGCACTTTTCCCTCAGGTACTGGTTACTACTCAGAATGGGTCAAAAGGGATGTGTTCATACCTGAAGCATCCTAATAATACTGTTAGAGATTTCAATTAAATCCTCGAGGTTAAAGACTAAAGTGAGGTGTGAATGTATAATTTCTCTTACCAGCTGATAAACGTAACAGAAAAAAGCTCCATAAATATCTTTCCAAACTCGATTCTGCCAAATTCAGTTGCAAGGGCAAGTATAGCTGTGCAGTAATTAGTACTTTTTCCAGTCATATTTATTATCTTGAATTCAGTTGTCATTACTGTGCTTTAAAAGGTGTCTGTAGTTTTCTGGTCCGGTTTTATTTTTGTGCCACTTACCTGTTCAGTTGTTGACGTAGAAACATGTAACAGTCGTACTGCAATATGTGTGAGACTATTTTGTTTGGAATATTAGAATGAGAAGAGAAACTAATATTCTTTTTTTTTTTTTTTTTTTTTTTGCTTTTTGTGTAGGTGATGGCACAATGTTGTTGGCTGCCAGTAAGGTCTTTGATAAATTTAAACCAGTTATTGGAGTAAATACTGATCCTGAAAGGTAAAAGCATGTTTGGGAAAGAGATACTATGTTTAATGTCAGGAGTAATATGCATCTGTTTTCATGATGCATGTGGCATGCCTGTGGCATTTGGTAACAAATGTCTGTCTTACTGGACTGTAGATACCAAGTGAACCTGTTGTTATATTACAAAAAGTTTCCACAGTGAGTTGTCCCCTCGCATCTATGAGGGCATTAAGTAGTACTGGATAAGCACTGATGTATTCAACTGCCACAGCTGTTTTCACATTAATGCAGCTGTACTTGGAGCTAGGTTTATTACTGAGCAGAAGCTTGTGGCTGGAGATGGTAGTGTAGACTAGTGACTGGAAAAGGGACTTTCTAACAAAAGCAACTAAATGTGCTATCTGAACATTCAGAAGCTTAATTTCTTTAAGGTGAATCCTATTGGAAATCTGTTAGGGTATGAACAAATTAAATTTGTTCTGGTTTTGTTGGGTAAACTGTTCCAGAACTCAGAGTACACCGTCTCCTCAGCCACTTAATGGCATTTAGTTGTCCTCTTATAAACTCCCATTCACCTAGCAATAAGATTGATTTGGGCAGGTGGATACAGTGTATTAGTACTGCCTGGTTGGTATAACCTTCAAATGGATGGCAAGTAAAAACTCAAAATTCACCAAGGCTCTGTCTGACGAGATTTCCAGATTCAGATTTTTGCTTCTGATATTACCAGTTAATCAAATCTTAGCAGATCAGAAAGCGGTGGCCAAAAATTTTTAATTCTTTCCATACCATATTCCTCTTCCAAAACTTTTCAAATGTTGTGAATAGATATTCAACAGTATCAAGCCTGAATAACAGGGTTCAAATAACAAGTGCCTTCAAGTTATCAAATATCACTCATGAAAGGGGAGCAGTGTTTAGTCTTCTGGCTTTGACTTGAGATTCTTTTGATCTTAGGCATGTCACCTACCTGTCTCAGTATCACCAACTTGTATGTAAATGGAAAACATTCTTTCGAACTTGCAAGGTTTATTAAGCTTGAATTCCTTGCCTAGAACAATGGTGACAGGTACTATGTTAGTGCCTATGGATTCTTGCAGGGTTACCTGCTGAACAACCATTTTTTAGGGGAAGAGAGGAAGAAAGATCCTGAGCTGAAAGATGGATATTGTTGCTAATGTACCATGTATGTAAAAATATTATGGGATCATAAAGATCAAAAGCCTAGCTTTGCTTTATGTAACTGAAAGAGCTTGCTTGTTTTTTGTGTTTTTTTGGGGGGACCAAAATACTGTACTTTTTCATCATCCTTACTCCTTTTTGCTTCCAGATCGGAGGGTCACCTGTGTTTGCCTGTGAGATACACACACTCATTTCCTGAAGCACTACAGAAGCTTTATCGTGGTGAGTTCAGGTACGATTCGGTGATCTTTGGTCTTACAAAACATGTTGATTGGAAAATACGTAATTATGTGTGATCCATAAGGAGCAGGTGATGCTTAGTAAAATCTTAATGCCTCAAGTAATTAATTCTCTTCAGATGTTTACTATGTTGAGAAATGCATTTGTGGTTGACGGTAGGGCTGGGACTACAAAGGATAAAGCTGATAACAGGTTCCAGGAAAAACTTCTTTTGGTGTGACCTTCAATAATTGATTTATTTTCTGAATCAGCATATGCATAAATGAGGAACTGTAATCTTGTAAAGGATGTATTGGTCTACATATTTTAACACTCTAAACTGTAGTACAGTGATGGGCCATACTACTAGAAGCTAACGAAGTCTGTACTATTAGGAAGTGGTCAGTGTGATGCAGATGGTTGTAGTGATTAAGGTAGAATGGCATAAATTTTGTTGCTAGAGTAGTGTTAGGGAAAGCTTTTCTTTAAGATGAAGGTAGTTTGATTTTTTCAATACTAGATACTCTCAAGATAATGAATATCACTTGAATTAAGGAGGAAGCAATTTGAATTTTAAAGGACAAACTAGAGCAGGAGTTTCTCATAAATTCCTATTTAAAAATAAACATTGTTCTGTGTTGGATTAACACTCTAGGGTACTTCTGTGGTGGCAAACAATTAACAGAAGCAAGTTATTTACATTAAAATACATTGCAGGGTTTTTTTTTTGTTCATACTTATAGCATATTCGATTTGTAGTTTGTTGTTGTATTTGTGCCACAGAAAAAAATCTACAATGAGGTGAATATAGTCAGCAGGATTGATTGATTATGAGTAACTCAGTGGGTTTCAGTAGCTATTACTAAATGAGAAGGTAGTTTGAAATCAAATATTCCCAGGCTTAGAAAACAGTAGATTTAACTTGCCATCTTGCTAAGTAGTTTAGTTAAAGCTGGTAGTGCTAACACAGGTAAACTCCTTTGATACTCTAACCACATGTAATGATTTATTGGATGCCATGTTAAATTTTTGTTGCTGATGCTCCTGTTACTGCTCTTAGGGAGCTTAAGCCTCACCAGAGTGAAACAGAAAGGATCTTTCCGGTTATTGTTTCAGAATAAGTGTGACTTGAAACTCATGTTCTTAAGCAAAGACCTGAGTGGGTGTTTGACTTGGCAGTTCTCAGATTTATTTGGGTCTAAGGAATCTTTTTAATAAGAGAATAACTGGATTGACAAGTCTGAAAGAACTTCTGATGGCTCAGAGTACCATTAGGATGGTGAGGTGCTGGAGACTGGAGAAAAGAGTTTTTCTTCTCTCCTTCTCCTTGATCTTTGTGGAAATCACTTTAGTGGAAGAATCTGTGTAAGACCTTGTTGTTCCATGTAACAACTAACCTCATTGATTTATGAAGGACATGCATGCTATGTCAGACTGCCCTTGTTTCTTTTTATGATGGTAAACAGTGCAACAGGATCTCAGAATAGGGATGCAATAGTAGACTACCTTTTTATAATTTTATAGGAGTTTTGGCTTGTTCTAGAATGCATATTGTGAGGAAGCTAATGTGAGATACCCACTGCAAGCTGTTTGCCTGACTACCTAAAGCCATACTTAGAATTTAAGGGCAGATAGATAATTTTACTAAAGATGTGTTTCGTGAGGCTCTAGAATGACCTCTGGGTTTGATACTACCTCCCCTTCTTGGGATGAAGGGAGTAAAGAGACTGTACATATATTAAAGGTCAGATTTGCATGTACTTTAAAAACACTGGAGGACAGGATTAGAATCCAAACAAATTTTGAGGCATATTGAAATAAATGGTTTGCTGTTCAGTGCAGAGACACTGAAGTCAAGCACAGAGTACTGCAGTTACTGATTAGAAAATCAGGTGCATGAACATAAGATGGACAATGACAGGCCGCTGTTTCCCAGGAAAACATCTCGTGTTGTACTGATTGTGAACTGTATGCAAATCAATGTCAATATTGCAGAAGAAGCAAATGTTACACAAGGTTATGTAGACACAAGTCATAAGAAAGATGTACAGAATAGTTCTTCCTCTTTATCCAACAGTGATGATGCTTCAGATGGTACACTATATGCATATTTGAATATTGTTATTTCAGAAGGGGAGGAACAGCTTAAAGCTGATGGGAAAATGACCCCAGAATTTCTAGAAAATTTTGCGCCTGTAGGTACATGAAAGAGAGTTGTGTTAATTCAGAAAAGATTGAATGAAACTATTTGTATAGGTTCAAAGGCTAAAGTTACTGCAAAGTTGAGATATTGTCATAATTCAGGAGACAACGAGGAAAAACGAATAATATATTTTTCTAAAGTCTGAGTTTTCCTTGCTGTAATTTTCAGGAAACATGTAAGCTGACCACGGTCATCCAAATACCAACAATGTGAACTGGGAAAATATGTGATTTGCTTCCTTGTGATTTGCTTTCTGAATCAAAACTATTATTTCTATCTTGTTTTATGTAATCTCTAAATTATAACAGGAAAAAGGAATTGATTTCTAGGAAAAAAAAAGAGAAAAATCAGAATGATGTAACAGTGTGAGGGAGAATGCCTTTTATAGCCTTCTCTTTCTGCATCTGAACTACTCTTAAGCACCCTAAAGTTCCCAGGCCAGTAGAGATCTTTAAAATTAGAGGATGATTATGGGCCTTATGAATAAAGGGATGGAAGAGCTGCTTTTCTGGACATCTGTGAATATAAGCAAAGT
>CM021729.1:9856283-9887270 GCA_011074415.1 Stictonetta naevosa | reverse complement strand
TGCATCAGTCATGAATTCATAAGATAGAATCACATTTCTTAAAAAAAAAATTGTTATTATGTATAATGTAACATAGACATTATACATTGTAGACATCTTTTGGTCAGTGTCATATTGTTTTACACACAAAAAACCCATCAGCTAACAAATTAAGTGTATTTACTTTTTGGGATGATTAACTTTATAAATAAAGTAGTGATAGTGGAAGCTATAAAAGTTGAAGTGTGTCCTTGAATATATTTAACCTTTAATCTTAAGATGCTCTGCTTTGAAAATGAACCAGTGAAACTCTTGTGTCTTCAAGACAATCTGATCCTAGCTAATTCTGTAGTAAATATTTTGAATACTGATAGAAACTTTTCTCCTCTCTTAGGTGGCAGTGGCGACAAAGAATCCGACTGTATCTTGAAGGAACTGGTATTAACCCTGTGCCTGTAGATTTACATGAACAGCAGCTAAGCCAAGAGCAACACAGCAGAGCTCACATAAATGAAAGATTCCAGGATCAAAGTAGGTTAAAGTCTGCGACAAGAGTATAATCACTTTACTGTGATAACTTTGAATAGGAAGGAGGTAGAGATTTGTCAGAATTGAAGTATTTGAAGTCTTGTTACTATGTTTGAGAAGCAGGGGGAGACAGTTCTTGTTAGCTCAAGACCCAGACTTCGAGTTTTTTGTCCAGAAGGGAATATTGTCAGTTCATATACATTTATTGTGGACTATACATTTAGGACTAGTTTTCAGTATTAACAATTTATAGAGCTATCTTGAAATAATATTACCTGTTGGCAAAATACCTGAGCTTGTTATTAAGTGGTCTCTTGGGGTTACCACAGGAACAATTTACTGTGTATCCAGATGGTCCACACTAAATGTACGGGGGGAGGGGAGGTTGCGTATGCGTACTCTTAATACCTGGTGAATTTGAGGTAGATTAGCTCACAATTGAAAAAATAAACTGTCACTCTGCCTGCAAGCAAATGAGAAAAGAGAAATAAGAATCCCTCTGTGGGTAATTCCTAGGTCATGAAACACCTTCAGTTGTTTTCTTTATGGTGGACTGAAGATGCAAGAGTCTGTGCTTAAGTTGTCTGGCACTGCATTTCCTCACTGAGAGGTCCTGATCAACATGAACAATTTGTTAGTCCCCTTTAATTACCTGCAGTATAAAGTCTAACTCTTTGAACTTGATTCAGAACATCTGTTAAGTCACTGTTAGTGAGTTCTAGAAGAGACATCCATCTGGTTGCCCATGAGTTTTCAGAGAAAGCAGTATCTGAAAATGAGCGCCATTGCCTTATTGATTTTGGTTCAAATACTTGTAGTCTCCAGTAAAAGGCAGCAAAGTGTGTCCCCCAATGAGTGATGAGTTGGTTTTGGAAATCTGCATTTTGGAGCTTTGATTTAACATTGCTCTATTCAACACCTGCAGGATCTGACATTTCTGGTCCACATCTTTTACCTGTGAGAGCACTCAATGAAGTCTTCATTGGGGAATCTCTTTCATCCAGGTATGTGTAATTATTTTTTGTTGCAGCAGGACACAAATAACTTCATTTCTTTTTATGGCACTGCAATGGGCAATCACTGTTGAGATGTCTTTGCTGTCAAATTTCTGTTCTAGTCCATGAATATACAAGACTGATGAGATTGTTGCTGGTTACAAAGTGTGTGTTCAGTGATTAAGTGCAGCGATGTTAATTTCTGTTATTCTGTTTTCCAGTCTGGCCATTCCATCCTTCATAATTCCTGGCTGTTATTTTCTCTTTGTTGTTTTACTCCTTACCTGGCTAGTTCTTATCTAATCAAATACCTTCAATTACTATCTTTACCATGGACTGAAGATTTCAAAATCTGCCCATAAATTGTCTTCTCTCCTGCATCTCTTCTTAAATATCTTTCTATAAGTCTAGCATGACCAAACTGAAATACTAATAACTTCTCCTTTCCCTGCCTCTCCGTCATTAGAGGCAAAGGTATAAGCCTACTTTTGGCTGAAGCTATGTTGTTGCAGGAAAATGTCCAACACTTCCTTATTTTAAGAAAACAGTTTATATCATATACTGGTACTGCATTACGCAAGATACCTTTACGACTGTCCTTTCTGTCCTGAAGATGAATGCATTTCTGTTAGCCAAATGATAACAAGAAGAATGTGGGAAGTGTGACTGGGGCTGTGGGAAAGGAATTAAAACATGATCCTCGATCAGGACTTGGCCAAACTTTTACTTGTATTTTATATTCCTTTTCCCTTTACACTGTCTGTCTTTTTTTTTTTTTTTAAAACTTTAGTGTGTAACATCTTCTTGTGTTTGTACAGTGCCTGGGACACTGTGATTGCTGCTGGAAACAGTATAAATGTTCCATGAGTGCTTTATCTTCCATCTGGACTGCAGCCTCAGACTGTCAGAAGGAATTAGTCTCAAACAGATACAAATTTTGCTCTCTTCTAACTCAAACACAGTTTTATCAAGATTCTAAAAGATTTATTTAATGTACAGTGATGGAGGAACACAAAGCTCCTTTCCAACACTTTACAGTAGCCCTCTGCTTCTGAATGCCACAAATACATTGTGCTTTTTGGTTCCAGTGTATTTTAGAAGCTATGTGGAACACAGTGACAGTAGGAACAAATCTCTAGTAATACATTTTGCGTTAATAGAACTTCAAGACTTCAGTAGTGAGGTCACACAGATGGATCATGTCTTTAAGGCTCAAATACACAAGTCTACTATATAAAAAGACAAAATAACTCTAGGAGCATCTTCCAAGGGCTAATTCTTCATGCCAGTTAAGAAATCAGGGAAACTGAAGGGAACAAAAACCACCACCTAGTTTGTTTAAAAAGAAAGTCTTAAACTGAATCAAGGTGTGCATCTGTGTCCTTAATTAGCTTTCAGTTCTCTCATCTTCCCATCTTCTTAAGAGTACACACAATGCTCTTACTCACCAAGAGTGTTAAATCACTGTTTAACACCAAATATTACCACCATTAACACCATTGTATTCTTAGTCTGTCCAGACCAAAACATTCATCACCAAAAAAAGAATTCACTAAGCTCCTTTTATTAAGAAGGGTGAAAGTCAGTCATGCTGAACACAGTGAACACGATGTGTTTCTAAGAGGGTATCCATTTATCTGAAGACTATATCATGCTGTTTGTATTAGATGGTTGTGCCCCAAGACTTACTACATTTGAGTTTTAGGAAGAATTTACCTTGGAAAGAAACGTAAGCCTGCTGACTGTTGTAAAACTAAAACTGTTCCTGAAGAATCACAGTGGATTTTTAATTATTGAAGTGATCAAGAATTCAGCTTGAAGCGATGCTATTACTTACTGATACTGGAATTTCTTACGTCTTAGTGTTCCCTGATGTAATTTTGAGACCCAGTCACAGCATAAGCACAGTTTATGCAGTAGTTCAACAGTTATGCAAGGAAGGTAACGTATTTTGTAGTTTAATTTGTAAGTCCAGCAAACTCTGCTTGTATGCAAAGTTATTCCCAGATGAACCACAGAGTTCTTCACACAGAATTTAATATGAAAAGTAGCTGGAAAAAAAAACTAACAACCCTGCCTAAAACTTCATGCTGCAGATCACTTTTGTCTGTTATAAAAACCACCATAAACCGCGTAACAAAAGTGGCTGCCAAATCAGAAACACTATGCAACGCCTGTGAAATTGTCATCCAGATTTGAAACTACCCCCCTCTAAATTTTCATGTGCCTGATAAGGCTGTGTGTTCTGTCTTATTCAGGGAGAACTTTAAGTCCTGCAAACCCAGTTTTAAATTCTCGCTTCATAGGGCCTCCTATTATGAAATATCAGTTGATGATGGTCCTTGGGAAAAACAGAAGAGTTCAGGGCTCAATGTGTGCACTGGAACAGGATCAAAAGCATGGTAAGTATATGCTGCTGCTTTGATACAAAATATTGTTTAAGATGAGCTAGATGCACCTATATTTCTGAAGCGTTTTCTCCAAATTGAGTCTCTCTTTTACCTTAACTTGGTGAAAGAGCTTGCACAGCCCATATAGATGAGGGCTTGGGAGTGGTGATGGAAATACCTGCTCTGGCTGGTTGGCAGGGCATGTCCGGGGATTCTCTGAACTAGTCCTGTTAGTTAAAATGTTTAGATGAAGCAGCTCAGAAAGCCATTATAAAAATCTAAGATGTAATAAAAATTGGAAAACATACTTGGAAATAGTATCAAGTGTTCTCTGGCATCTGTTTTCCATTCTTCTTCCAAGCTTCTTTTTCAAACTTAAATGAAAAGGGAGTCTCTTTGCCAAAATATTGCCCTTAAGTGCAGAAGGGTATATCTAAGCAGAGCTGTACTAGCTTAATCAAAGGGGTAGATTTTCTAACTGCAGTTTAAACAAGCTTCAATACTGCAGACAAGTCTAATCAATTTAGTTTTCTCAGATGTGTGGGAAGTGAGAGCCTCTTTCATTTGGGAATCTGGCTATCCTTATCATTTAAAGTTGTACAACAGGCCCTGGTTTTATGTGGCAGGCTAAGATGGACTAAAACTGGAGCTTTTAATGAAATTCAAAAGTGAATATTCATGCTGTAGCCATGGTTACTGGACTTTACTTTTCATTGTAATTCAGAATCTTGTATTCAGTTGGCATAATTTGGTCTTGGAGGCTGCCAAGGATGAAACTTGCAGATTGCTAGGAGAACTTTCCTAGTGTTCAGTACCTTGGAAATGTACAGCCTTGGTTCAAAGCTATTCTTAGGCATTTCATTTGCTTATTACATGTTCTGTACTGAGCAATCTCAGAACCAGAGACCAAATTCCAGGATTGTCTATTTTTATTGCTGCAATTGGTGTGTGCTCCTGGACTTCTCCAAATGCTGAGCCTGTTGGGTGATCTTTACTCTGTGGTTTAGGGGCCCTGCTGGGATTTCAGTCCTCCTCACCCTGAGAGACATTTAAATGTCCAAGTACTTCTTCAGCTGCCAAAACTTGCACAAAAGGTTGTTAACTAGTTAGAGGAAAGAATAACTTCAGACTGCATCTCAGTTTCTCCTGTGCCTTTGTTCAGGTTTGCAGGTAGGCAATAAGTGTAAGGGGAATAGCCCTGGACAGACGGCCTTGGCACTTCTATAGTCTGTTATGCATATAGTGGATGTCTGTTGCAGTCTGAGGTGTTCTACTGCCATGACAGAAGTGCGGACTGAGGATTGTAAGCTCTGCTGAGAACTGTGCAACTGAGATAATCACTGTACTACTGCACAGGGGCTGCAGTTAGTACCTAAATCCCTTCTGGATCTGGGCCCAGGAGGGAGACTGCTGTCTACTGATACTTAACAGCATTCTTTTTTTTTTTTTCCATTATGTCTGGAACCTAGTTCTTTATCTGTATGCAAGGTAGGTTTTTTGTTGTTGTTGTTCCCCCCCTCAATTGTATTGCTTAGCAAACAAGACTTCTACTTCTTTGTCTAGGTCCTATAATATTAACAAGGTAGCAAATCAAGCTGTTGAAGAGATCCTTAATATCGGTGAGTGAACACGTGTCATTACTGGCTAAGTTTACAGAAAGATACTCCTGTCTAATGGGGACTCTCTCTTGTCTCAACAGCTAAAAAGCATGGAAGCTTGAATATGCCATTGAACACAGAACTAATACAGAAAGGTTAGTGAAAAACGCTAGACTTCTTTAAGGTATCGTAACTCCGACTAGTTCATTTTTGATTGTACTCTACTACTCAATACTGCTTCCACTATTTTAGTGCTCTTGCAGTATTAGTCTTTCTTACAAACATTATTTAGGAATATTTGGTGAAACACTTCTCACCTTTGATATTAAAGCACTAATTTAGACTTTAATGTGTAGATCTTCAAGAGAATTTCAATTCTCCTAAGATTTGAAACAGTTAACGTTTAGTCACCTGAAGAGAGTTGGTGAATGTTAGTCATGCAATAGAACTGAAAGGAATCTTTGGTAAAATTGTATCATCTCAAAGGTGAAGGCTGTTAAACATTTGGCAAGATTCAATACTATCTCTAGGTAGGAAAACTGCTCTTTCCTGGAGAAATGTGTGTTTCTGAAAATAATAAACTTTCTCTAAAAAAAAACCTAATGTCTGATTTCTGTTTACAGTAACAAATGATTACAATGACTCCCTGCTGTATAATCCAGAAGAACCAAAGATGTTTTTCAGTATTCGAGAACCTATTGTAAACCGAGTTTTCTCAAGCAGTCGGCAGCGTGGCTTCTCTTCAAAGTAAGTGTTGGCTGTAGCAGTCACTGAAGAATTTGTTCATTGTGTAATTTGTTGAAGTAACCAATGGGTTTCACTTGAAGTGTTTCAACTACCAGTTTGTGTTTTGAGGGGCTTGAGTATTCTTGTAAGAACGGGAAGAAAATGTTTCCAAGCTGGGTTATGCTTTTGCAACATTTGATCCATGCACAAACTTAGAGAGTAAAATAATCACACTGTGCCCAGCTTTGGGTGTATGCCATTTCCCCCTCCATGAGACAGACATAGACAAACTGGAGTGAATTCAGGAAGAGGCCCCTGAGATTTCTGGGGGGCTGAAACACATGGTATATGAGGGAAAGAGTCAAAAGGTATTTTTAACCTGGAAAAGACAAGACGAAGCAGGGGGGATCCAGCTGCTGTCTTCAGATTACAGGGGAGATAGACTCTGTTCAGAGCAGAAGAGGAGGTGGCAACAGCCATGAAGAGAAGGATATAACAATCTGATAAAATATCAGGAACTATTTTTCAGTAAGAATTGGAGGTCAGGCAGTAGAATAGGTAGCTGTCCTTGGAGATAGTCAAAACCTGACTGGGCAAGTCCCTACACAACCAAATCTGCCTTTGAAGTAAGGCCTGCTTTGAGTTGAAGGACTAGATGCTCTTCCAAACTAAACTATTCTCTAATTCAGTCATTTTAATTTAGGACTCTTTTTGTGGAGCTCACCACAATTAAATAAATACAAACATATGCAACTGTTAATTGTATGTTCAGAGTAACTATGCTGAGAACAATACAGTGTTTCAGTATTAACAAAATACTAATTCAACCTTTTATGTCAAAACAAATGTTTAAAGGAGCCTTGACTTGGAGACCCCTCCTTTTGAGCCACATCCGTGTTGCAACACTTTTTATGACCCAGTAATAAAATAAATTTCTCTACTGGGACCAATTATTACTATATTAGAGGCCCACTCTGTGCAAGTCAACTTTTTAAGTGTTTACTGCTTATAAGTCATTTTGATCTGGGAGGTCTCCAGGTTGAGTAAATCTTCAAGAGACTGTAAGAGGAGAGGTTAGAATAGGAACAAAGAACTGGATTATCATCTGGGGATGCTACAGTTTTAAGTGCTGTCTTTATTTAAAATAGAGTAATCAGCATGGGATATACTATAAAAACTATAGTAGAGCAACAAATGTCTGTGTACCCAAGAGGGGTATCAGCCCATTTTTTCTTCTTGAAGTAGTTTTTGCTGTTGGTCACAGCTGGTCTTTAGCTCTTGGTGCTGGAGAACTTGTCTTTGCTGTTCTTTCTTTAGTTGCACAGTGAAATGGAGGAGTGAAATGTGCCTTCAGGTCATTCTGCATTGTTCAGACTTGGCTGTGCACAGACCTGTTAAGCTCTGACACTGAGGCCATGCTTCCAAATTTTTCATCTTTGTGAAAGATGTATCTTCATGAAAATTTAAGTCACTGGAGTAATTGATGATTAAAGCTTAGAGATCAGAAGATTGTCTAGACCAGGGCCTAAGTCATGAACAGTCAAGCACATTCATGTGAGATTGCAGTCTGCGGCTTTTCTGAAATCTCTACGAGTTCCCATCTAGCAATGTAAAAAAAATTGTTTGGAGAACTCCATATTTAATACTGTTCTCACTTTCTACATATTTGAAAGGATAAGTTCTGACAGTTGAGTTAATTTCACTTTTAACGATGAGTGAAGAGGAAGATGCCTAGTAGCTTTATTCTGTTTTGACCACCTGTAGAATAGCTGCCTTAAAATGTATATGCAGGATTTTTCCATTAGGCTAAATACATTATAGTTACACTCTAATATTGACAGGAAATTGCTGCCATACCTTATTATGACGTTGTGCAGCAAGCATTCTGACCTTCAGCTTTGTGTTTGAAATGACTTTCCCTTCTCTGTGAATGATTTATGTAGCAAAATAGTATACAGTAATATCCAAATTACTTAAATTTCAACTTGTTAGTTGAAACTGCATGTTCCTCTTAACATGAAGCCCATGCACTACAATCATGATAAATTAATGTAAAACTGTTTTCAAGCAAATCATTAAATGGGGTCATCAGGAGCTTTGTTAAGAAATGTAGGTAAATTCCAGTTTTCATTATTATGCTTATAAGCTGTCTTCAGACTCCTGTAGTACCAGTCTGCATTTGAACAGTTCCTTTGGTCCTCTCTGGACTCTTTGCTCTGTCTATACAAAGCACTGACAGGTTCAGGGATCCTAGTACTAAATTCTAAATGCTAAATTCTTACGTATGCTCCTGTGTGATTAAGCGTTTACTGATCCATGCAAAGAAGCATTGAAGAACCAGTCTCTTTGTTCAGCTAAATTATTGTGACATACCTTGCTTACAGGCTATTTTATGATTATTTTTGGCAGAGTCTGTGTCCGTTCCCGTTGTTGGGATGCGTGTATGGTTGTAGATGGAGGAACATCATTTGAGTTCAATGATGGGGCGATAGCTTCCATATTGATCGATACGGAGGACGCACTGTGTACTGTTCTGCTAGAAGAATGAAGGACCCTAGTGTCTTCTGCTGAAGCAACTCTGGATCCAGAGAGAACTCCTGGAGTTAGACAGCACATCACAATGCTGCATTAAGTTGGAAGTTGGCTTTTTTTGGATGCAAGAGCATTTGGAGGAAGCTTGGGATGCTTTTCATTCCTTGGGTTGGGGAAATCTTAGAAGCCTGACATTTAAGCTCTTTTTGCATCTGGTATAAAAGAAATGTATCTGAGGTCTTACTTCTAACTTCGGTGAAAATTTACATTTTTTAACCTGTAAGGCAAACGTGAAAGAACATCTTTTTAAAACATAGGTAGGAGGGTTTCAGATATTGTTGGTAGCATTAAATATTCAGATGTACAGTTTTTTAATAAGTGTGGGAGATTAAAAAACTAAACACCACACAGCTACTTTTGTAGAAAAGCTGACTGTCAAAATCTAGTGATTTCATGCAAGGATATATAGATTTTGGTAAATTCCTGATGTTGGCATTAGAAATGGAAATGCAAACCTTTTGTATGCTTTTCAAAAATTTTACAACTTTGTAGTTTCATACAATTCATGACAAAATTTTTGGCTCTTCCAGTATTTTTTTCTACTTTGTAGATTTACATCAAAAGTAAAAGTCTGGTTTAATTTCTAGAAACTCTTTTCACAAATTCAGTGAGGTAGCTCTTAGCTTTGCTCTTACTTTTGGGTAGAGAGAGACTTGAAACCGAAGGCTTTTCTTCAGCCCTTTAATATGAAACCACAGAAAATGTGTTGAAGTTAAGACATACTCCTTCCCTGAATGGACAAGCTGGCTGGCAGGTGTTCAGTCACAGCAGTATTATGTAGGTAGCTATCATTAAGAAAGATGTGTTAAATGGTTTGGAATTTTAGGTTCCGAGTTCCTTTATAACTACAGAAAAATGAGATGTGCTGGGTGCTAGTAGCTGGAGCACAAATTAATACCTACATGTTTCCTCATTAACTTCCCCAGAAAGTTTAATTTTCCAATCCTATGGTGAATTGTACTGATACTTAATTGGCAACTTAATTTTATATGCCTCTGATTATGTATGTTATGTAAGCAACTGATTTGTAGAAGAGGAAGTGACTTTTTTAGATACTGTTATAGAGAAACTGTGAACTTTGCCTTTGTAAGTCTGTGCTGATTAACGCGTAGATGAGGGCAGAATTTGACAAAATGAAGACTCCTACAGTGGGAACTCTTCTGGTACATGACTTGAAACAAATGTTTTTCTTCCTGTCTACTAGGACAAACCTATTTCGAAAAGTGACTTTTCTTCAAACTACTTTTGCATGAAGAGACTTCTGTAACAGATGTTCTCAGGTTCAGTGGGAATGTGGCCAATCAGTGTATTTATTGCCACTCACAAGTAAACTTAGCTCCATGAATGTAGAAAGTGGATAAAGGATTTTTCCCTTACACTACTTCAGTTCTTGTATTCAGTCAGAAGTAGAATTTAGAATAAATGGATTTGACCATGCCATTCAGTTCTAGGAAAAATCTGATTCTGCTGAAACTTTTTTAAAATAAGTTATCACTGTTTTGTGCACATTGCACACTTTAAGTGTGCTGTAGATTGAGTTATTTACAATATCTATGTGAGTTATCAGGACTGCAGACCAGAAGGGGAAAAGCAAAGTAGCCAAATTTTCTTTGAAAACTTGCCAAGTTCAGGAACTATCAGAGTAAAACTCGTAACGTCTAAAATAGTCTGCAAAATTTGTCCAAATGTGAAGATGCAGAATATTCTTTATAATGTTGGCTGCACAGAGTCTAAGGTGTTGTAGTTATTCCTGATCCCTCTATAGCCAGTTGAGGATGGCATACGTGTGTCTTTTCTAGTATGCTAGTCAATTTGCTGTTAAGACTCAAAAAATAATGCCAGTAACATTAATTTATGACTTCCTTGAACTTTACCAGTAACAGTTAGGTCAGAGATTTATTTGGTGTTAAGTATTTAGATATTGAGAGTGTCCCTGAATATCTGCACAGACAAATTTATGACAGAGATTCTGCCCCTACTTATTCAGACATTCGTTCTATAACGTTTTAAAGGAGACTGATTAGCCTGAGTTGGTTACGTTGCTCATAAAGATAACTGCTATTCCTTATTCTGAATGCTAATACTAAAAAGGCAATGTTTTCAAGTCCTGCAGACCTGAAGTATAATCTGGTTCAGAGCTTAAATTTGACAGTTAAGTTCCTAACTGCTACTTTGCAAAACGGAAACCTGACCTACTCAACTCATGAGTGGCCTCTACTGGTTTTGTCTGTAATTAATTGCTTATCTGTTGAAGCATTTACTGGTGAATGCTTGATTTAAATAACTGGGAAGGATCAGAGATCTATAATAGATAATCAGTAAGCAGCTACCTTTTTTAATTAAAGAACTGTAAAATCCTTTATTACGAAGGAATGCAGTACAGACAACTTACCTGGTAGACAGTGTTCTGTGACAGGACTGAGTATTGGTGTAACACTGATTTAATCTGCCTGGACTGGCACTGAACTCTGCACCTCGTCTACCCACTGAATCAAATCCACGGCGGTTTCATTTAGTGCCAGTCCACAATTCTGTGTTCTGCTAAACTAAACCTGTCATTCTTTGCCTTTTGTTTATACATTATGTAATAAAATTAAAAAATTAATAGATGCTTGAAGCTGTCCCAATTTTTTGAAGTTTTTAATGTGCTCAGCTTTCTTTCGTTTACTAAGCAGGGTTGTTTCTTTTTTATAGTTTTTTCTATGTCCTCATGTTTTATTTCAATAGATAAAATAGAGAGGATTATCTATGTGGGAATTCTTGATATTGATTTCTTGGGGTTAACAAATAACTTTTTCATTTAGGTAAAGGTCAGTGCTTCACCGTACCCAGCAGCCACGAATTGTGTCTGGTGCAGCTGCCATCATAAGCAATAAAGCTACAGTAGAGACACTTGTCCTCTTCTACCACTGAAACTCATACTTCAGGAAAGTTCTGGACTGTTCCCCATAGTTAAAGCCATACTACCGTCCCTGTTCTGTTCAGGATTTTTAAAGCACTGTACTCTATTAAATACTATACATATAGGTGGTGATACTCTGTCCTTTAAACTACATTTCTTTGTCCAATGAATATCCAATGTTCTGATTTTTTAATTATACCACATGATTTGGTGCCAAATCTTTAGTCATTTTGTACAATATCACAATTCTTTAGCTCTTTATTAAATGCAAGACAAGTTGTATGTGGTTACATTGTACGTAGGGAGAAGAATTACAATAGATTTAATTTTTCTCTTTAAGTAGTTTAAGACACAAATCTTAAACTGCAAACCAAGAAAGTAGAGCACAATCTGCTCTGTACTACCATGTAGTCCTGAACTTTTTATCTTTGGATTCAGAGGGGAAGATACTATACCTATGCAACTGCCCCACAGTAATGTTACTTCAACACTAACTTGTTACTAACTTCAAACATCCATGAATAACTTTACCACTTGCTTATTGCGTTCATGGGAATAGCAATAACAGATTCATGCCTTACTTTTGCTCACAGGGTGCCAAGCTTTGCTCTAGGGCTTCAAATAATGCATAGCTTTATGCCTAGAACATTCCAGGCTCATGCAGGAGGACACTGATGATAAAGATCAAAGTTATATTTAAAGTAATTGCTTGTCCCTATTAATTTTTTTTTCACCGGTTATTCAGGTTTTTCTGTCACAAAAAATAAACAAGACCGGCAGTTAGTGTTGAAGATGGAGGAAGTTAAATGATACTAAAAACAAGCTAATACAAAAGAGAAACAGATGTCTCTTAATAGCACCCAATGGAGTTCTTCCTTTCATAATTAATACAGTGCAGTCCCAGGTTCTGTTGCTGGTCTGAGCTCTAGAACCATTTGAGACCTTCTTCCAGCAAGATTTCAGCCAATATACTAATTGCAGCCAAAAGACATTATTCTTTGAAAGAACAGAACCTTTATAAGAAGTTTTGATATTACATTACTAATTCAAGTTCATAGAAGCAAGGAAAAGCTACACAAAGGTCCTCTAAAACAATAAGGAAAACCTGGCAACACAACATGGACAAACTGTTGTTAGCCACTTTTACAGATGATTGTTCTGAATGGGCTTTTCAGCCCGTATTTTCCTAGATGAATGCTAAAACCAGACGTTACCTTTGTGGCATGTTCAGAACTACACAATAGCTCCTTTATACCACTTCTTACTTGTACAGTACTGACTTGTCTCTTACGTGCTTTCTTATAGACCTCCCTCCCAATGCTCCCTTACTGTTTCCATGTTCAGTGAATCCAGGCTCACTCTTTTGTCCCCCTCACAAACAGTAGTTAGCTTCTTATCTTACTGTACACCTTGTTCAATTAAGAATTTGAATAGGTAATTAATAATACCATTATTAATTTTGAGTTCTGCAAACTCAAGACCAAGAGAACTCCTTAATATGGCTTACTAAAGCATTCTGTACCTCTGGCAAGTCTTTTCAGGAGTTGTAGAGCTCGAAGAATTAATCAAAAGCACCTTTAGAACACCTTAGAGTAACAAAAGCTGCATCAAAACCTGCAGCAGTTCAGAGGCTGAAATTATTTCATTACAGTGATTGTTTCACAAATATTTTTTTAAAATAAGAAGGCTTTTAAATTTCTACAATTGCTTACAGATCATTAGATTTCTAAAGGCTTTAAAGAAGAAAGTGTAAAAATATTTATAAAACTACATTAAGGCATAAGACCAAGTTAGAACATTTTATAAAAACAGTACTATGATTAGAGGTGCTCCAACATTATTCTTCTCATGGAGCTTCACTACACATGGTGTGTCCATCGCATCCATCATACATGATCATAAGCCACTAGGGGTTCTCAGTGTCAATCTGCATTTGATGCCCCAGATCTCATGGTTCTTTTTAGCACCAACAGTTGGCCTTGCAATAGTTGTAAAATGTGAACAATTGATCTTCATGTCAGGAAGTGTTTCTTTGAGGAGCTGTAGGGAGCTATCAGTCACTATTCCAAATACTTGAAGAGTCTTTAATGTTGGAATTTCACCAAGTTCTCTAGAAAGAGAGCAGTAAGAAATTGATTATTAACCTAAAAGCACATTTTGCAGTCTGTACCTAAACTACATGAATGTACTTCTATTATTTTTATAAAATAGGTCATTACTTGAGATAAATATCTTTTCCTATTTTATAAAAAATCATGTATTCAGTTGAAACATTTTCTGTACTAATAATTAATGAAACTAGTTGGATAAATTGTGGTAAGGCACTGGCACAGGCTGCTCAGAGAAGCTGTGGGTGCCCCATCCCTGGAAATGCTCAAGGCCAGGTCGGACGGAGCACTAAGCAAACTGGTGTAGTGGAATGTGCTCCTTCTCGTGACAGTGGGATTGGAACTGGGTGATCTTTAAGTTCCCTTCCAGCCCAAACCTTTCTGTGATTCTGTGAAATTGCTTCTTGCTGTTCTCCATCTCATGAAAATAAATAGACTGGTTCACCTCCTTTCATTCTCCTGGAATACTTAGAACAAGTAGAAGGAATTGCCCCACATAAAGTTTCGGGATGTTGCTCGGAGGACACAAGTCTCTAGGTACTAGCAGTCTCTGACTTGGGATGTTTAGGTAAGTAGCCAGTCCTAGTTTATTTTACTTCGTGCTAAACTTTGTGATGAACTCCCAGTTAACTCCAAACTTGTGTGGCATTTGCTGCTCCACCTGGATGCATACAAGACTATGGGGCCTGATGGGATTCGTCCCAGGGTGTTCAGAGAGCTGGCTGATGTCATAACAGGATCTCTCTCAATTATTTTTCAACTGTTTTGGGAATCTGGAGAGGTCCCAGTTGTCTGAAAGCTGGCAAATGGGGTCCCAATTTTCAAGAAGGGCAAGAAAGATCCTGGCAATTACAGGCCTGTCAGTCTCACTTCAGTGCCTGGTAAAGTTATGGAGAAGATTATCCTGGGAGTTACTGAAAAACACCTGAAGGACAATGCAGTCATTGGTAACAGCCAACACCGGTTCACAAGGCAAAGGTCGTGTCTAACAAACTTAATGTCTTTCCATGACAAGATCACCCAGCTAGTTGACCAAAGCAAGCCACTTGATGTAATCTTTCTGGTTTCAGTAAAGCTTTCGATAGTCTCACAGTATCCTTCTGGACTAAATGAACAGACTAGTTGGATAAAAGCATAGTAAGATTGGTGAACAATTGGCTGATGGGTTGGGCCCAAAGGGTTCTTGTAAGTGGTATTACATCAGGCTGGTGACCTGTCACTAGTGAGGTTCCCAAGTGCTCAATTTTAGGACCAGTCCTCTTCAATGTTTTCATAAATGAAGATTTTTCGAGCAAGTTCACAGATGATATCAAATTGGGTGGAGTTGTTGACTCTGTCAAGGGTGGGGATGCCTTACAGAGCTATCTGGAAAAATCAGAGAGCTGGGCAATTACCAACAATATGAAGTTTAACAAGAGCACGTGCCAGATTCTGCACTTAGGAAGGGGAAATCCCGGTTATAGGTACAGTCTTGGGGACAAAATGCTGGACATCAGCCCTGCAGAAAGGGATCTGGGGGTTCTGCTCAACAGCAAGTTGAACATGAGCCAGCAGTGTGATCTGGCAGCCTGGAGGGCCAATTGGCATGGCAGTGCTAGCTGGCCAAGGTAAGGGATTGTCCTGCTCTGCGCTGATGTGGCCACACCTCCAGTACTGTGCACAGGTTTTGATGCCACAGCATAGGAAGGACATAAAACTGTTAGAGAGTGTCCAAAGGGCTACAAAGATGGTGAAGGGTCCAGAGGGGAAGACATATGGGAAAAGCTGAGGTTGCTTGGTTTGCTCAGCCCAGAGCAGGGCAGGCTGAGGGGAGGCCTCATGGGAGCCTGCAGCTCCCTCACGAGGGGAGCGGAGGGGCAGGCGCTGAGCTCTGCTCTCTGGGGACAGCGACAGGACCCGAGGGAACGGCATGGAGCTGGGACAGGGGAGGGTCAGGCTGGGGGTTAGGGAAAGGTTCTGCACCCAGAGGGTGGTCGGGCACTGGGACAGGCTCCCCAAGGCAGTGGTCATGGCACTGAGCTGCCGGAGTTCAATAAGCCTTTGGACAATGCTCTCAGAAATACGGTCTGATTTTTGGGTTGTCTTTTGGGGACTCTGGAGTTTGGCTCTATGATCCTTCCTTGTGGGTCCCTTCTGATATTCTATGATTCTATCACAACTACCACCAGGACAGAAAAGGCTCTTCAGATTTTGAGTCTTGTTCCTCTCACCACCTCTTTCTTCTGCTTGAGCACAGGGTATTCTTCAAAGGATAGTGAAAGAAAGGAGTGAGGAGAAGCAATGCAGACCATTTTAAATCAGTAAAATGCTGTGTTCCTACACATCCATTATTACTAAGGACTGAGCCTGGTTCCAAAGTGCCCTGTTTGTCACAGAATCCCAAAGGAAAGAACCACAGGCTTGTGCACCAAGAAAAGCTGGGCAGTGAGAGGCTGTGGATTATTGCCTGGTCTAAGAGTGAGAAAACAGCATCCTACAAGACTCTTAGGTCAAAAGATAGCCTTGTACTTGAGGCCATATTCTTTAAGACCCAAAACAGGATAGAGATAGATAGATATAATAACAAAAGGCAGGGGGGGGGGAAAAAAAGAAAAAAAAGAAACAAGCACGCAACTCCAAGCTGTGTTTCAGTGGCAACCAGTAACTGGTAGGTGCATACAAAAGCAAAGGAATACAAAGATTTTGACACTGGTCAGCAAGTACTTTGCACTCTGTTAACTCTTCTGAAGGCAAGTTATCCATCGCTGCATAAAGCCTAATATTGACACTAACACTGGTCATTGGCAGGAGTAGAACCTCACAGCAGTAAGATCCAGCAGTATAAGGGGTGACAGGATGCATGTGCTGAGCAGCAAGTTCCATTAGTACAGACTGACACCATGGAAAGATTATCTCAGATACCTTTGGTTCCAGTCTCTATTCTCAAATGTACATGATCTAGTAGTCAGGTTCTTTTTTTTCAGTTCCTTATTCCTAGTTTAGTTGATCCTACCAGCAAGTTTTTCAAACAATACTTGTAATTCCTAGGCTGAATAAAAAGCAAGTTTAAATTATTTTATCCTCTCTGAAGAGGAAACCAAAGTCATTAAGAAATTACTTACACTAAGGCAGCCGGTGATATTTGGTAGCATCGGCTAAGACACAGATGTTGTAGAAATATGAGTTGATGAAAATACTGGAAGCACTCAGGCTTCAACATCACGCTGTCACTGTACATGAGAGCACATGAATTAGAAGTTGTCCTTTAAGTATAAAGCAGCAGTAAATTTGATAACTCTAGAATTCAGGCTGAGAAGTTTAATGGATATCAACTTGGTTTTCTATCACTGAGGTATTTTTTGCTTAACACAGAGTAGCCCATTTCTAATGCATGTGTTGGATTCCGCCTTTTACTGAAGTGCAAGTGAAGCAGCAGCTGCTGTGCAGATACACGTTCTGCAGCAGAAGTCACACCATGAAGAGGCAGTTACTTTACACATCAAGATTTCAAAGATTGTAACTGACTAGGTCAAAATATAACTTTTATTGAACGGTTCTAAGGCCATGTCAGAGCTGAATGAAATCCTCAGTAGGTTACTAAGCTCATAAGCTTTGTGTGTCTAAATGCTTCCTTCTGTTCTACCTATTGACTTCTTGACTTGTTAGTTAACAAATCCTTTAAATATGTAACATTTACACTCTGGTAACAAAACCTTTAAGTTAGTTACCTGCTCCAGATTAAGTTACAACAGATAGTAGATCTTTTGTAGGTCTAGCCTAGAAAGCATTTTTGTATGTGCAACCCTACTCAACTATATGTTATTGCTATATAGTTACTACAGAGCAATACCATTAGCAATCCCCTAAACCCTAAGGGCTTAAGAACTAGCTGCATGGGACTTCTTACCTTAGATCTAAATGGACAAGAGAAGGACATCTTTCCACCAACGTTTTAACATCTGAAAAGAGGTCACACAGTCAGCTCATCTTTCAGTAATAAGACAAACATGCTTTATAAAGCATACACATTTCCATTTATGCAGCTATTAGCAAGTAAATAGTTAATGTTGATTGTTGAGATTATTTGCCTTCCAAATTAATTGATATCTGTAGGACATTATGTCATGGTGAAACTTAAGTAATTATGTCTGTGCTTTTCTGGATGACGCCTTCAGCAGCCACAATAGCAGAAGCCTTAATTTAAGAAGGCTCCAAAAATTAAGTTCCCTCCCACAATACCTGAAAGGCTGATTCGCAGGGGAACATTGGATCCACTGTGTCCTGCTTGTAGGACTTCAGAATTTCACGCTACACCTTTCAACGGAGCTTCCATGTAACCATTTTTAAATTCAGAAAACAAATTATGTCACTCCTCATGGCTAAGCCAGTGACATAAGCAAGATTCTCCGACAATGAGAACATCAAGCTACACAGAGCAAAAATCAGTCTTAGTGAATGCTATTTCCAGTACATACAATAGAAGCCAATTAGAAGAAAATATAAAGCCTGCTGCTTTATCCCTTAGTAGGATAAAGGTTTATCATGCTGCTGTTTACCTGATATTTGTAGATTCTGTCTGTATCCACTTAAATTTAGTTGGGTTACTTTTGAAGTAACGTGATTGACTGCTGCTTTGACATGGGTGGCTGTAAAGTCACACCAGGACAAGTTTAGTTCCTCCAACCTATACAAAAATGAATAAAGAGCTGTTTGGAAGAACAACTGAAATACAAGTTCTTGTCTTAGAAGTATCAGCTGTATTAGATAAATACTATAATTCAAACTGTAATACACCTACAACCAAAGCTACTGTATTAATGAATACAAATTTCACCATGGCAATAATTAAGCACTGGAGCAGGTTGCCCAAAGAGGCTGTGAAATCTGTTTGGAGGTTTTCAAGACCCAGCTAGAGAAATTCCTCATCAGCAGAGCCAGTGATGAATTTAGACCCTGATCTGCGCAAAGAGTTGAAGTGACCTCCCAAGCCCACTTCCAGCCAGAATGATTCACTAATATTGTAGGAAGCGAGACACTCTTTTCATATTGCTTTTGGTTGGTGACCTGCATCTATTCCCACTGAACAGATGTTCACATTGAGAAGAAAAAAAGCCTTTTGCTATCCATTATTAGCATGGGTCAGGTGACCAATTACTTTTAATTAGTATAAAATACTTTCTAATTTTATATTAGCATTGGCCAGGTTGTGACCTTAACTCAACTACATGCTTGATTACCTATAGCCTATCACCACTCAGGGACAAAGTATTTGTTTTGTGTGTTTAGCTGCTGTGGATGTAACCTAAGGATAAATGCACAGTGAACAGCGCAGCCAGAGCCTGTCAATTGTTATGTTAAAAGAAATTAAAAGCCTTCCCTCCCCCAAAATATCACTGGAGAACACACAGCAGCAAAGCCAACAAACACTGTACTGTCATAAAAGAAATGATCCTAGGTTGTCCCAGCATTCCTAGCCCAGATCAGGTTTGCCATCTGCTGTGCACTGTGCAGAGACTGTCTTTATCTATGGAGTTCATAATCCACGTAATCAGACCAAGCAACAGAAGCATTATCTGTCAATGAGAGGCAGAGAACGATTAAGGTTTAGTCTGTCCACTGCTGCAATTTGATTAAAACCATGGTTTTGCAGAAGCAAAAATGAAGTAGATTGTCCAACATCTCATAGGAAGTCAGCGAAGATCAGGGCATAAAACCCAGACCTACTGGAGCACAATTCAGCAAGTTCCTACCAGCAGATGGTTTAGTCTCTGGAACTTCATAAACTGAAGGATTATTCTATGTATGAAAGGGCACAATGTTTTCTGACATTTATGCTGTACTCTGATTGCAAAGGGAGCTCTCAGACTTCACTTTTCTAAGAACACACACTTTCACACTTTGTGAGGACAACATATTGCTTTCACGGAGAAAATCAAATTTACATGATAATCAAATGGATGTAAGTGGGTTTTTAAAGCCAACAAGACTTCCTTTAAGGATGATTAAGGAAACTCACACATAACTACTGATGTACATTCTTTCTATTAAAGAAGAAAACAACTGGATGGAAATAAATTATCTAACTATTCAGCTAATAATCAACTGTTAGGCATTTGAGAATACAAACAGGCTCATAAGAAAGATAGTAAGAGATGAGTACAGTTGGAATGCTGATGGCAAGATAAAAAAGGATAATTTCTCTCAGAACTAACAGTAAGCAGGAATACCAAAAGCTGTATTTGTCTTACATAGAACAGCTGCTCAACATCAACTCCAGGGCTTCTGCAGAAAACCCTGAGCACCCACAGAGATTAAGTCGTATCAAACTGGTATTCTTTGCAATGCTTCTGTAGAAGAAAAGAAAAGTCTTGATAAAACTCAAACGTTGGAACATTGCTAGGATATGTGGTAATGTTTAAGAGCTAAGATTCCAGGCACAGAATTATTTGTTAAACACGCAGCACATTTTTTGTAAACTGACCTACTTAACAATCACTAGGGATCTCAATTCCGTACCTGCTGCATCACCGCAAAACTTGGAGAAGGACAATTCCATATTTACATCATGGTCCTGACACACATATATATTTATAAACAAAATTTAAAAGGAAACAATTATTTTCCACCATTTCCTGTGGTATCTCACTAAACACACACCATGGCTTATTTGAGATGATTGCACCTCTACAAAAGATAAAACAACCAACTCATTTAGGAAGTTACCTCTCTGCAGAATAGAGGTATTCCAGAAAACAAACAAACAAAAAAACCAACCACACATTTCCGAACAGTGTCCCCCTGAATGCACTTGTTTGCAAGCCTATTGCAGATGTGCAATTGGTGATACCTGGAAAAAACCTTACATGCCTGTACCTGTATTTGTACACAGGACAATAAACTTCTGTAATTAGTGCCTAATTAGTACATGATTTTCAGATGCTTTTTATCCGGCATCACAAACCAAGCAATACTGGTTTATTTGCATTCTGGTATTTCTCCCAGTGTGAGGAAGGTATCACAAAGCTCAGAAGCAGAAAGCAGGACACCGAGAGCCTCGGCCATCTGAGCTGGTTCCTGGCACCTCTGCAATCACCTGAAGCAACTGAACAGGAGGTTGATTGCACACCCGCAGTGTCTTTCCTGTTTAACTAAAAAACAACTCATCTGCCTGACAGAGTCTGCAATTTTTCAGATACTCATTGTGAGGGTCAACAAAGTAGTCAGAAATGGTGCAGAAGCATACAAAGCATCTGGTAGGAGACTTGCTGGGACCCCTTCAAATATAAAAGAATATATATGCTAAACACAAAGCTCTCTTGTGAGCACAAAAACTAGAAAATAAGAGTAGCTCTGCTGTGCAGCCTTGCTGCAGCAACAGCAAAAGGGCACACAAGTCCTACAGAGATGAGCAGTTTCTCTAGGCTCCCCCTACCCTGTGGAACAACAACAAAAAAACACCATAAAGTCACTCACTCTTTTGGAGCACTGTTTCCTCACAACCTGATCTCTTGGATAGACAGGAACAAGGCTGCTTGTCTAACCCACCAGCTAACTCTGGTGCCTAAAATTTGCCATTTCAAAAGACTGCCACACAGGGCAACTCCAACTTCATTCTTTCCCTTGCCTGCACAAAATAGCGTCACCAAACAGAAGTTATTTACCAAATATTCCCAAACATATTACTCACTTAACGATGTCATCAGAAAGCACTAGTCCCTCCAAGCTGAGATTCTCCAGTCTTTCGCACCGACAAAGAATACTCTGGAGATCTGCAACAGACACTGTGCAGTTTGACAAATCCATGTGTTGAACTCGGAGAGGTCTAAAAGAGAAGAAATGCAGATTGTTAAGGCTGCATTAAAATCCAGCTCCACAAATCCCACATATCATAAAAATACCCAATACTCTAGAAGTGTACAGAAAGTAACTAGACTTCTGTACTTTAGCTGCGGACTGCTCATACTACTAAGATTACTGGCCCTACTCCTAACCTACCAGCCAGAACTACTGAAATTCTATCACACTGCAAGATGTATGAGGAGCAGCTGAGGTCCCTGGGTTTGCTCAGCCCAAAGCAGAGCAGGCTGAGGGGAGGCCTCATGGCGGCCTGCAGCTCCCTCACGAGGGGAGCGGAGGGGCAGGCTCTGAGCTCTGCTGTCTGGGGACAGCGACAGGACCCGAGGGAACGGCACGGAGCTGGGACAGGGGAGGGTCAGGCTGGGTGTTAGGGAAAGGTTCTGCACCCAGAGGGTGGTGGGGCACTGGGACAGGCTCCCCAGGGCAGTGGTCATGGCACTGAGCTGCCAGAGTTCAAGAAGCCTTTGGACAATGCTCTCAGTGGTTTGATTTTTGGGTGGTCCTTCAGGGAGGAGTTGGACTTGATGCTCCAACTTGTGGGTCCCTTCCAACATAGGATATTCTATGATTTATCTTTGAGGTATTTACAGTTGCAAACTTATCCTGCTGGATTTAAAGTTTTTTTGAGCTCACATACAAAAATGCTGAAAAGACTGAAAATTCTTGGTTCTACAAGAAATAGCTTGCAAATGTATTCCCGTACTTGAAATATACCTTCAAAAACACACTAGCTTGGTTTTAAATAACTGACTAAGTAATGCAAACCTTATTTCAAACCATTCCTACCCACTGATCAACTCTTCCACTCTTCAGATACATGGCAAATGCTATTGCTGGTGGAGATGTTAAAACTAAGCATAAACAGAGAAACTGTGAAGATTTGAGACACAGTTTCAGGATCCAGTACACAGAGAAAAGCCTTACTTCATGGTTTTAAACATCGGGTTCCCAATACACGATCTTGGGCAGCGGAATACAGTAACACCTGCAGGTAGCAACTGTCCAATTACTCCTGGCAGCAGATTTCTACAAGTCAGATCAAGGGTCTGCCAAAGAGATTCATCAAACCTAAGAAGCAGAGTTTTACTCATTAGTTAGCAAGGAAGGGTCAGAACTGTAAGCATAACCACACAAAGTCTTCAGTACCTCAAAAGACTGAGAGGAGGGAAAGTAATTTAATACAATTTAATACTACTAAACTATATGAGTTGGTTTTGATTATATATACTTATAACACATACAGAATAAATTGAATTACATATGAATAGGCAAGATTAAAACCAAGTAATTTATCAATATGTGCAATCAAAGTTCTAAGCACTACGTGATGAGAAGTAACTTACGAGAGACGATGCCATCTCTTGCAAATCATGGAAACTTTCAGCAGGTCATTTAGGGGCAAATATGCAAAGATTGCCAATAGCAGTTCATCTGGAAGTGCATCCCATGAAATACCTTTAGGGAAAGAGTGAACACATTCTAGTTAAAGCTGGCTCATTTCTGCCTGCTAATCAGATGCCTTCTTTGGCTTGGTTGTCAGAAGCACCACTGCTGTCCGTCTGTCTTGTCTCTGGGCTGTACCTACACTGCTACTCATAACCCTTTCAGCTCCTCCTTGAAGAAAGATACTTTAGGAAATGAGAATCTTGACTACTTCCTTTGTATTCTATGGCCTGTACGCTTCCTCAAACGCAGGAGAGGTAAGACAAGTCTAAAAGGTCACTTCAGAAATAAAGAGCCGAACTTCTTGTCTCCTTTTTTTCCCCTACTGAAACGCCCACCCACATCACACGTCAGGCTCCCAGAAGGGGGCCCAAGGTGAGGTATACGTTTGCATGGTACACAGACAAAGCAGGTAGGTAGCACAAAGTGCTCTTTAAAACACCCACACTGACTGCCTCTCCCCATGAATTGTATGTAAGGCCATGGTGCAATTCTGAGTTGGAAGGAGCTGATGCAGAGCTCCAGAAGGTGCTGCTGTTCACCTAGGAAAGCTTTCTGGATGGTGGAGCTCAAGAACAGCTTCCTATGACCCAACACTTGCCCTCACTTAAAAGAGGGGCCAGCTGAGGACATTCCCACCTTCCACACAGCGGCCCTATGTCTGCAGAGTGTTCTCTAGTTTGCATTAGGTAGCGGCGGCAGGCTGAAAACCCATTCTGATACCCGGGGGAAGCACCCACCACCCAGGAGCCTCACGCTCTGTGCTGCACTGTCCCTGCAGCCCTCTGGCAGGGTCCTGAGCAGTGCTCATAGCTCTGCTCCAACAGGACGAGTACAGCTGCTGCCCCTCTGACTCCCTTCACCAGTGCAGACATACAGACCTGCATCCTTGGCTTTCAAGGCCTCTCGTTTCTAAGATGCTTATACGAAAATATCGAGTCCCTGGCTTCAGAATTACACCGGGGGCGGCAGCACCGGCGGCTCGCTTATATTTGGCGGGACAGCCGAAGCCAGGAGCAGCATGTGGGTACCTGGCTCTGCCTCTCGGAGCAGCCGAGGCCTGCGCACGATCACGAAGTCCTTCTCCTTCTCCTTCACCTTCTGCCTCTTGTGCGGGGAGCAGGCGGCCACCAGCAGCTCCTGCAGGGTGTTCTCGCTGCCCAGCCTGTCCTTCTTCAGCACCGACACCCCCATGCCCGACAGGAATTCCGCGGTCCTGCCCGACTCCCAGTCCCAGGCGAATCCGGACGATACGTTGCTGCCGGAGCTGGGGATCTCCTGAAGATGCTTCCTGGGGGAAAACCGGAAAAAAAAAAAAAAAAGAAAAAAGAAAGAGAAAGAAAAAACAAAAACGGAGTCTCACCGCCAGCCCGCCTCAACCCTCAGCGCGGCCGCTGGGCGCCCGCCGCCTACTTCAAGCCGCGCGACGGCCCCGCGCGCGCAGCCCGCGCCCCGCGAGCACGCGGCGCCCGCCCGCACCTGTGCATGGCGGCGGCGGGAGCGGCGGCGGGAGCGGGAGCAGCGAGAGCAGCGGCGGCGGCGGCGGCGGCAGCAGCGGGACAAGGTTGCTCCCGCCGCGCGCGCGGCGCCCACCGCAAAGCCTCTCGGGAGTTGTAGGCCGGCGGCGCCTCATTTGCGCCCGCCTACCCCCGGGCGGGGGCCGATGACGACGACGCCAAAACGACGACGACAGCGACGAGGAGGGGCGGTGGTGGCGGCGCCGGGTGGTTGGCGAGGGGGAAATGTCGGCCGGCTCGGTCCCCGCAGCGCGGAAGGGGCCCGGAGCGGCCTGAGGCCTGGGCGTCTGAGGCGTCCCCTGTGAGGAGGGCGGCGGCGGCGCGGATGGAGGGCGGCTGCGGCCCGAGGAGGGGCGGCTGCTGAGCCCCGGGCGGCGGTGGCGGTGAGGGGACGGGGAGAGGGAGAAGGGAGAGGGAAGGGAGGTGAAGGGGGAGGAAAAGGAGAGGGGAAGGGAAGAGAAGAGGGAAGGAAAGAGGAAAAGAAGGGGAAGGGAAGAGAGAGGGAAAAGGAAAGTAAGGGGAAGAGAGAGGGAGATGGAATGGAAAGGAAAGGGAGAGGGGAGGGGAAGGGAGCAGGCATTGGAATCAGCATCACCATTTTGTTGTTGTTGTTTTCTCCCTTTTTTTCAAGCCCCCCAAGCACCTGTGCTATGAGCACGCATCTTGGTGTTTGCTAAGCATCTCAAGGCCGTGCCCTGCAGGTCAGTGAGCGCACAGTCCTGTCACGCTACGTTTCTTGTAGTAAGGCAGTTTGTTACGCTGTCGTTACACTTTCTATACAAACTACACGTTTCAAAATTTGGGGGGATGGAGACCCAAATTCTGAACACACCTACAGCTCGGTGCTGAGTCAGCAGCCCGCATGTAAATGCCACCCTTTGTATAGTCGGTGGTGGCGGGGAGAGGTGCCTGTAAAGCCAGGGATGGAAATGAAACGCGTGGCAAATCATGCACAGTTGTTAAGTCAGATGTCGTCAGTGGGGCGACTCAAATGGGCAATCACGTAATCTTTAAAAAGAATGAGTGGTAACTGGTTCTGTTTTTAACTAAAGCCACGGAACAGTTATTTACTGGTTGTTCAAGTAGGTAATCAAATGAAGAAGGGTGTTTTTTTTTTAGTTTTAAAAAAAAGAAGCTGGTTGTATTTAACCCTCTGTTCAATAGCATCTCTTCCATTTGACAATCCTTTTAATTTCACGGGAAACTGAAATGAGAAGAATTTGATGAAAGGGGTACAATTTAATTATTATTTCTGTAAAGTCCTAAATTTCCAAATAGTGTGTTCATCTTACAGCAGTGTCAGGGTTGCAATCATGTGATTGACCTCCCGAGTGACACCTGTTTTGTGTGAGAGCAGTAATCTGGCAGCCTGGGTAGCAATTTCTGTTCTTTTTTTGTATTCATATTGCAACTGTACAGCTTTCATATCTTCTTCAATTTTAATTCCTCCAAGCAGATTGTTTTCTTCAATCTGTTTTTTCTAGAGTATTCCCCTCAACTCTGTGAAAACATCAGCCTTTGTGATATTTAATATTCTTTATTAGTGTGAGACAGTGCCAAGGAAGTGAATAAACTTCCCATGTGTTTGTGCTGCTGGTCCTTGCTTGCTGTTGACCACAAAATATCTTCCCTAACAGAGCATTTTTCTTATACCACCTGGTTTCCCAACAAAAAAGAGAATACTGCAACGAGGCATGGACTCGGGGCAGTATTATATTTATTGTCATCAGCTGTTAGAAAACTTTTTCCCCCACTGTGTTTAAAAACAAATGTTTAATCATTTATTTTTTTTATTATTATTTCAATATACTAATGGTATAGTATTATTATGGTAATACTAATAAAATACCAGTCAGTACATAGTCTGACTAGAGATTCTTGGAAGAATAAATCTATGCAGATTATCTTTTATTGAATCACCTCAGAGGTTATTTCTCCCAAATAGTGCCATCAAGTAACTACTCTGGTCAGTTCTCTTTGGCAGCTCATGGATAGTTTCTTTCTTTAGTTAGTTTTCTTTTTGTGCTAAGATACAGAAGTGCTTTCTTTATTTGCCTGTTGACTGCTTATAAATTCCCCATACTGCAAAGGTTACTGTAGGATTTGGAAGTTGGAGAAAAAAAAAAAAAGAAAAGCAACATGCTAAGCAAACTTGTGTGTGAAGATGTCTGAAGGGATTATTTTTAAATGTGGCTTGATCTCTTATTCTTCCCTTTTTATGATTTCTAAAACACAAGGTTAGCCCATTTTATTCTTTAAAGATGGAAGTGTCAAAATCTTAGTGTTGGGCAGTTCTATCAGTCCAAAAAAATTAAGCATGTCTGTAAAGTCTTGCTTAGGGATTCTTAACAGCATAGTTCTGCGGAGTAGGGCAGGCTTCAGAAGCACGTGACAGGTGATGTGGCAGATTTTATTTTTCCTTTGCAAAGGTAAATGTGCTGGAAGATACTCAGTGGGAACTCAGAGATTATTGCCCCAGAGGTGGCTGTGGAACTGGCCACTGGTATTTGCTGGAGATGGCAGCTTTGGGTTTATACTTGCCCCAGAGCTGTGAATTCAGCTCGAGTTAGGAGATGCTCTTACACAAACGCTTTTTTCAGTATGCTGTGGCTCTTGTTCAGTGTTGTCCATTACTGTCTTTGGTATCTCTTCCATAGTTTGGTAGCTTCCTTGATGACAGTTTTTTTCTGATGTAATTTTGGCATTAAAGTTTAAAATACAGAATAAGGCAAGGAAATCTTTAGCTACTTGCTTCTTCTTCAAGTGTTTTAACTGAAATATCCAAGATTTCTAAAAATGTATTTTTTTGAATTTGATTTGATGATCTTTACCCTACAGTATTTCAAGAAAAGCAACAAAAATAGGCTTTGGTAGTCTAACAAAATGCCTGAGGTACCTAAGATAAGTAAAATAGAAACATGATAGCTGTCTTTATTTACAGCTTTGAAGGAATGGGGAAAATGGCAGATTGGCAGACTAATCATCTGCTTCCTTTTGAATTCCTGAAAAAGCACCTCTACCTGGAACAATAACTATTCCTAAGCATCTAGAATATAGTAGACCAGTAAAAGACATCATTGGTTTGCCAAGGACAAATTGTTAAAAATAATATTATTTCACTAATAGGCCTACCATACATGGGAGGATAAATTGATGTTTTGTATTTGATCTTTAATGGGGCTTTTGGTTCTGTTTCTCAGGATGTTTTTGTAACCAAGCTGGGGAAGAACAGTCGAGAACAGCTACTGCTGGGGGGGGGGGTGCAGAGGTAATTGAATGAGGAGGTCAGTTCTTTGTCAGCTGCCTTTCAGGATTTTCACAGTTTCCATACGGAAATAATATTATTACAAATGAAGCAGGCATGAAGCTAGGAGGAATTGCAGGCCTTCTGGAGTGTGGTAGTGGAAATCAGATTGCCTTCAGGATTCAGAAGCTAGTGGGAGGGAGGGGATACAAATCCGTAGAGTTGTGTGATGGGCTGCACTTGAGGAAGAGCAGGCAGTTAGAAAAGAATACGATGCTGTGTTTCTTAGAAAGAATTTGGGGGGCATAAGGAGCTGAATGCGTATAAGGAATGCCATGCAAGTCATACCTCTGTATGTTTCAGTAAGATGCGTGAAGCATTTTTACCCTCAGTTCAGGCGTTAGCTTGCATGCTGTGTGGTTTCTATCTTAGTGCAGACGGAAATGGGGAAGCTGTGGAGACTGTCAAGGACAACCCTGAGAAATCTGCAGAAAGTTTGACATAGCAATGACTGGGAAGGGCAAAAGCAGCAGTTAGATTAGTCTGCAAAACCATCTTCTAGTAAAATAAACTACAAATTTTGAAAATAATAAACATGGTACAGTCTAATCTGGAATTTCTGATTAAAGAGGAATTGGGAGTCTACATCAGTGAGACCAAGGGTCTTTCTTCACAAATATGCATTACTCTTTTCAGACCTTCTTCAATGATATAATGTCAGTGTACCTCTGTTACTAAATACAGTGCTATATAAAAGCTCAAAGAAATTGCAGTTTTTGTTTCTGCTGTTTCATTTAGTAACTTGAGTATTTCTGCACCAGGCTGAGTAGTTAGTTCATTTGTAATGTAGATGGTCATGAGCTTGGTTAGTCTTGAGGTTGGCAAGGTAATTTAAGACTTGATGGTAGGGAGTTTCCAAGATAATTTAAGTGTGAACTGAACTCTTGATGGTGCTTGTTAAGAGTTATTAGCTGGGTTTGGACTTCAGAAGTTTGCACGTCAGAATTTTGAAACTTGTGTCCTGTATGGGCGTAACCAAACTCTTCCATTCATAAGATTAAAAACTTAATATTTTTGCCTGTGTCTGAAACAAAACAAGAAAATTCTAAGCCTAAACAAGAGGATACCCATGGTTTTTACTGGCTCAGTTTCATCTCCAGTGTCAATTTTTCAAGCTTTTGGTCTTACTTGTATTAAATTGTAGGTGCTTTACTCTCCAGAAATGGGGTGTGCTGATAGGTACTCTTGCCTTCAGTGAGGAAACTTATTACTTCTTGTAAGTGCTCAATAGGAGCATTGTCTAAGCAGAGACAACACTTCTGAGGTAGTTCTTTGATTTCAGGAGAATATTCTTTAAGGGTTCGGGAATTTCAGCCAGCTGATACTGGGGAGCTATGTGCTAATAGTGAGAAGCCTGTCAAAACAAAGAAACGGAATTACGGGAAAGCAGTTTACCTTTGAGCTAACAACCAGGTTCAGAGGCAAATGCTGCTTGCCACAGAGAGGCATGCCCTACAGTAATATATTTTAAGTCCTGATACAAGTATTCTTGTACCATGGATCTCAAATATGGCTGTCCTATTAGGCAGAATTTTGATTGCAGTAACAGCTCCTCTCTAGCATTGTGTTTCTCACCTCACATTTAAGCAGTTCGTGTTAGGAACTAGTTTTAACCCGTTTCTGTAAAATTTTTTGAATGAAATTTTGAAAATGTGTATACATTGTTTCAAAACAATTTGTCATTAGTTGTAGTCTGGTAAAATCGTAGTCATTCAGGTTGGAAAAGACCTCTAAGATCATCTAGTCCAGCCTTTAACCTAGGTCCACCACTAATCTGTGCTGCTAAGTTCTACCTCTACATGTTTCTTGAAGACCTCCAGGCATGGTGACTCAGCCACTTCCCCAGGCAGCTTATTCCTCTGCACAACTGCTGCACAACGTTTTCGATAAAGAAATTTCTCCTAACATCCAACCTAAACCTCCCCTGCTGCAACTTAAGGCCATTTCCCCTTGTTTTGCCACTTGGTGCTTAGGAGAAGAGCCTGATCCCTACCTCACTACAACCTCCTTTAAGGTAATTGTAAAGTACAGTGAGGTCTCCCCAGAGCCTCCTCTTCTACAGGCTATTGAAGCCCAGCTCCCTCAGCTGTTCCTTACAAGTCTCATTCTCTAGGCCCTTCACCAGCTTTGTTGCCCTTCTCTGGACACACGCCAGCACCTTGATGCCCTTCTTGTAGTGAGGGACCCAAAACTGAACACAGTATTTGAGGTATGGCCTCACCAGGGCTAAGTGCAGGGAGACAATCACTTCCCCAGTCCTACTGGCCACACTGTTCCTGACCCAAGCCAGGATGCTGTTGGCCACCTGAGCATACTGATGGCTCATGTTCAGCCAACTCTCAGCCAATACCCTGAGGTCTTTTTCACAAGGCAAATTCCAGCCACTCTTTCCCCAGCCCTACACTGGAGGTTGTGCCCCAGGTGCAGGACCCGGCACTGAGCCTTGTTGAACCTCATACAGTTGGCCTCAGCCCATGGGTCCAGCCCACACAGATCCCTCTGCAGAGCCCTCCTGCCCTCAAGCAGATCAACACTCGCACCTAACTGGGTGTCATCAGCAAACTTACTGAGGGTATGCCTTTCAAAATGATGCCTTTCGTTTTGCATTTTGAAATTAAAATAGGAGACAGGTGAAGAGCAGAAAAGATGTTGTTTACTTTGATAACTACGAAGTTGCTTTTGTCTTTGAAAGTGGTTGAAATTATGGTATGACTCAATTCCCTCTTTATTTTGGCATATTTGGTGCATGTTTGTAGTCTTTTTTGGATCCCATAAGGGTAGAAACTAAGTGCAGCATCTTGCACAAAAAATTTTACCTTCTGTCTTGATTGCAGCTCTTTAGGTGTGACTAGTAAAAAGTTGTATAGGTGTGACTCATGGAGTATATGCTGTATAATGTTATTTACATAGCATAAGGTGTGGCTGTAATAGGCACCCAAAGCTACATATGTCAGATAGTACTGGCTTAATGAAGTCAATATGAATGGAGAAGAAACACTTCTTGGTGGAATTCACTATTATACTAGAAATAGGAAAGACTTTGTTTTCTGAGGAAACAAGAATGATACA